>NQII01000512.1:676031-820415 GCA_002778355.1 Clitarchus hookeri
TGGTGAAAATATAGCTATAAAACTTGAAACCATGTTGTCGCATTGGGAAATACCTAAAGAAAAAGTGCAATGCATTGTTAGAGATGGTGGCACAAACATGAAATAAAGTATTTCCTTGTTATTAATTAGAGACATTGGTTGTTCGTCACACCAAATTAAGCTGGTTGTCAAGGAGGGGCTTAAGGTACAATATTCCGTTATAACAGTGATCGCAAAATGTAAAAAGATGACAACACATTTTCATCACTCAAATGTAGCTCAAGATGAACTGGCTGCTCTACAAGAAAGACTCGATCATCCAAAGCTGGAAATCATACAAGAGTGTGCTACAAGATGGAATAACAGCTTGTATATGTTAGAGCGTATTTTGAAAAACAAAGATTCGTTATGTCTTAATGCTTCCCAGAATAACATGATTTCACAACTAACTTCCGAAGAGTGGATTATTGTGGAAAAAATAATAACTTTACTCAGACCTTTTGAAGAAATTACAAAAGAACTAAGTGCAGCCAATATTTCTGTATCCTCAGTAATTACATTATTGTCCACTTTGGAAAAAATTATTGGTGAATTTGATGTGACCGACGAATGCGTTGGGAATACGATTTTAGTTCTTAAACGAGAACTATGTCGCAGATTTTCCCATTTGGAAAATGACGTATTGTTTGCTACGGCAACTTTTATTGACCCGAGATACAAATTAAAATTTTTCAAAAATTCTTCAACCAGAGATCAAGTTGTGAAAAATATTTTAGAGTCAATTGGAAACGATGAATCAAGCCTATCGTCTTGTTCAAATCCTAAGCGTGCCAGAATGACTACTCATCGGATTGAAACATCTGGTTCCAGTGCCAGTCTGACAGAGAAATCTATATCTTTAAGAGACACCATGAAATTGCTGATGGATTCCAGCGAAAGTGAAGAAGAAGAAAATGAATGTACGAACCCTATAGAAGTTTTGATAAAAAAAACCATCAATGAATATTTATTAGATAAACGTGTGGACAATGATCTAGATCCACTTACATGGTGGGCGGTAAATAATAAGAAGTATGGTATTATTTCTCCCATAGCCAGGCAACATTTAGTAACACCACCCACTAGTGTGCCTAGCGAAAGGGTCTTTAGTGGGGCTGGTCTTCTTTACACACCCCACCGAAATAGGCTGCAAGGAGAAAAGGCATCAAAACTTCTATTTCTGAAGTTTAATATTCCTCTACTCTTATTTAATTACTAAGTGTTTCACTTAATTGTGCTTAGATATAAACAATTTTTCATAGTTTTATTTTTCGATTTCAAGAAGTAATGTTTAATGGATATCTTAAAAATTACATAATTAGTGAGTTAGTATTAGTACCAAAGTAAAAATTATCAAAATGTTAAGAACATATTTGTTTTAATTGAAAAGAAGATTATTATATTGTTTGTTTTTCTTCACAATATATTTTTAACTTTATTTAAAAGAAGTCGATTTGATTTACAACAAAACATGATTACTAGTTCATTAAAATATCTCACATATTTGAATAAGATACCCTTTAGGTTGCATAAATGCATATTGTTAAGTGTTTTTACAAAAGATCTCATTTAAAGTTGATTTGTATAATTAAAAAGGTTGGGTTATATCTTATTCCATTGTTTTGTGTTAAAGCAGTTCAATGGTATTTGATCATACAGTTGTGTTATAATATAGTTTAGAAGTTTTAAGAAATTACCTGCCTTAATTTGACTTTGCTTAAGTAAATAAGAATATCAAGTGTGTGTTTCTGTTATGTAATCTAGTGAATAACTACAAGGCTGTTTCCCAAATATCATTAAAATACAGTCTTATACATAAAAAATATGTTAATAAATAAAAATGTCTTAAATATAGCAGTTGCATTATTATTTAATAAACATTTTCATTTTTCATTGCCAAATACATTCGCAAAATATCGGCATCATTTTTGCGAATGCGAATGCGAATGCGAATATTCGTTGCATCACTACTGGAGCTGTTCCCAGCCAATCAGCGAATGGGTACGTCCACATCAAAGGAACCATCACACCGTTTCGTCTCTATGTTCTTATCTACTCTGTGCCAGCACTTTATGATTGGCTGCTGTTTGTTTCTGCAATGGATTTATAGAGGCACAAGTACTCGACTGACCAATAATTCTTTCTGTTGTACCAGATTAAATAAAATTTAACATGTTAGTTAAGGAGTTTAAAGTGTACTTTCACGCGTTGTCCTCTGTTTCATGTTGTGTGTATGTCACAAGATGAGAGGGAGTTTTCACTGCAAGGACAGCAAACGTGTTGATGTATTTCACCTAAGGCATTCTGTACTCTGTGTGTCGCCGAGAGGTGTATAGTCATTACAACTTGTTTCGTTTTTTAACATACCCCTGGCTACATTCAGTCACAGGTCTTGGCCTGTACTCGTACCGTGCCACAACATATCCCCCCCCCCGCCGTTTATACACCCTCGGTATTTGACTGCTGGTCCTTACAGCCATTCATATATGTTAATATTTTAGATTATTTCGTATTGCCTGCTCGTCGTCTTTAGTATTAATGGGGTACTCGCACGTCCGGCATACAACTCGTCCATATATTTTTTTTGTGGCATTTTACATATCTCAGTTTGTTGTAAGTTATCAATCCTTAATTTTATTTATGTATATGCTTTCATATATATATATATATGTCTTTGAACCAACTCATAAAAGTCTTTTCAACACTATGCAGCTAGACTTCCCGTCACTCTGCACAGAAGGTTCACGAATCATGTCTGCATGAATGTTCTTCAATGATAGTAGGTTGTTAGATACCTCTGAGTCAGATTACTAGGTTCCAATCTGTGTTTCTACAAATTGGTAAGTGTTCTGCACGTAGGAATTCAGGCATGCCGGCTGAAGGCTATCGTGCGCCTAGCAGGGGCTGTGTGACCTTTGGAGCCTTACACGACACTATGTTGGCTAGTGTTATTCGTTAAACTTGACCAGACCTGCACGGCGGTTGCGTCGTCACCCAACCATCTGAGCTGTCTCACATATTCCCCAGCATATGTTAACAGTCACGTTCTGTTGCTAGTGTTGTACATTGAATGTATTGGACCGTTTCAGTTTGTTTGTAAGGAAGTTATTTGCTAGTCTGTTGTACTGTCCAGAATAGTCTGGTATTGTGTAGCATCGATAATTTTTTCATCCTATGTTTGGTTGTTAAAAACTAGCCATGTTAGCGATGACTCGAGCTATCGTCCATGTGTAGGACTGATGGTGATCATTTATATTAATATATTAATCTTCTTTACAGTTAATTATATTTTCGGCTTTGTCANGTAAGGAAGTTATTTGCTAGTCTGTTGTACTGTCCAGAATAGTCTGGTATTGTGTAGCATCGATAATTTTTTCATTCTATGTTTGGTTGTTAAAAACTAGCCATGTTAGCGATGACTCGAGCTATCGTCCTTGTGTAGGACTGATGGTGATCATTTATATTAATATATTAATCTTCTTTACAGTTAATTATATTTTCGGCTTTGTCAAAATCTGGTTTTTCTCAGAGGTGGAGATGAACTTAATATTGACAGGGATTAACATAAATGAATAAAACCGAAATTATTTACATACTTTTACCTTTACTTACAGACTTGACATAATACAAATACATAATCACATTTGATACATGCTCAACATAGTGTTCATTCGAGCGAAACCTTTATGTTGACTGATTTAGAAGAAGAAAAACAATATCTTCTGTGAGCATTCAAGTGGCTCTTATTCGAATATACTGCACTGCAGTTATCACATGGGTAGGTCTTGTAGATGGTAGCCAATTTACCGGTTGCTATCTTCATGTCGTTTGTTCCAGCTACGCTTCGTGAATTTCTTGCTGCAATACATGCACTCGCTTCCTGATGTAAGACGAACATAGCCTTTGCATGTATTGTTATGTCTATACACACTATCACTTCGGGCAAACATGGCATCACAGGTATCACAGTGGAATGTTTTGTGTGCAGGGCTGAAGATGCAATGGCAACTTTCATGCCGAAGTGAACTATATCTTGTTTTAAAAGTATTTCCACATATCTCTTGCATCGGCTCTTCAGGACTGCTTGCTGTTGGCCAGGTTGTAGACGGTAAATATTCCGCTTTTGGTTCCGTCCTCATATTATAGCAGGGTGCACAATTGTAGTAGTTACATTGATATCATAATGCATGTAGTGACTCTTAAGTATACCTTGTGTTGATGTCGATGTTGTCGATGGTGAGTCTTCATCCATTGATTCTGTCTTCATATTGTTGTAAACAAGACTGATTTTCACAACAGCGCTCGACAACGGAATGATCTTCATTTAACGTGATGCTCGCTTATATACTATACACATGTCAATTTGTATTGCGTGTCTCGGCTTTCCTCAGTGAATGACAGCCTCACAAAGCATGTTAGGTTCCTTTATGCGCGGTGGTGTTGTCAATTTATTACAGCGATAGCTTACATTTATGCTTCATATGTCTTTTCCCCATGTAAGCATATGGAAATTATATGTTACAGTAGTGACATGACTGTTCCCGCCATTGTTTTCATAGCAGTGTGCATTGCCTTTAAAGCTTTATCATTGTGTATGGTTGGGACATCTCTGAGATAACCCTCGCACATATGTTGGGGAAACTCTGAGATAACTGTCCTGGCTTGGAATGCAGGCGTGTGGTGTATATCATCTAGTAGGAAGTTCCTAACGATTATTTAATTTGGGAATACTCTGAGATAGCCCTCCTGACTTGGCATGCAAGAGCGTGAAGTATTTCATCTTGTAGGAAGGACTTACATGTTAATTGATTTTGGGAAGATCCTGAGTTAACTCTCCTGGCTTCGAAAGCAAGCACGTTGTGTATATTATTAGTAGGAAGGCCTTAAATTATAATTATTTTTGAGAAGACTCTGAGATAATCCTCCCGGCTTGGAGTGCAAACGTGCGATGTCTGAGACAACCTCTCGCCTGGAATGCAAACGCATGAAGTATACAGCCTCGTAGGAGGGAAATTAAATTAAAATCGAATTTGGGAAGACACTTAGATTAACCCTCCCAGCCATTGCTTGTAGTATTTGTGTTAGGCATAAGTAGATTGGTTGTGGCAGTGTTTTCGACAAGGGTAACGAAACCTATATAAATATGTTTATAAAACGATCATGGAATCTCTCCCATCAGTAGAAACCATATATATGTTCGGAATATCTAGTAATGAATATGTATTTTTTCCCTTTCGGTGTAACTTACACGGTCAATTTTGTTTGCATGTGTTGATGAGACCTTTGGAAAACGATATGTTGAATTAAGCACGTATATAAATCCGCATTTCACGTGTGTGCCGCTTCCAGCCGTTGCCCTGCGTGTCCTTGCCTGGGGCATTAATAATAATTTTAATCATACTACTTTACGTATTTGTTAATATATATTTCCAGTAACATCGCCTTTCTAAACATTGTATCATATAGTATCTCGTGAAACGTGGTAGAAGCAAGATCTACAACAGACAGGTCTGCTGTATGTGTGTAAGTATGATCGGTTCTCTACTTTACATATTTTTTAATATATATTTACGAAACTCACATCGGAGGCTGGGATGTGCATAATAAATATGCCTTTCTAAGCATTGTATCATATAGTATCACGTGAGACATCGTGGGAGCAAGACCTGCAATGGATGGGTCTGGTGTACATGTGTAAGTATGAAACATTTTAAGTATACTCGGATTTGGGAAGACTCTGAAATCACCCTGTGGGCTTCGCATGCACAATATATATATATACATCCATCGCTTTCGCGCCAGGGGAGTGACGGTAAAACCATGTAAACGTGTTTTTTTCTCTCTTTCGGAGAGACGGGGGCTTTAGCATAATATTATTATTATTTTTTAAAGAAAATTCGAATTTTTTTCAAAATATTTCCACTTGGGATGTGACTCAGGTGCCGTGGCACCCCTCCCCTGTGAATGCAAGAGCATGAATTTTAACATTTCTGCTCTATCCATTGCATTGCCTCGGCCTCCCTTGGGATGCGAGAACTGCTTTACATTGACTGCCTTGTAAGTTGGCTGGATGATGGCTGTGTCCCCACTCCTCCAGGCTCACACTGCCTCTGCACATGTCTCTTCACATTTAAACTTATTTTCTCGATTCGGCCTGCCACTTGTGTCTTGGAAGTGGACGTATGTGTATATGTATGTAAGTATGTTGCATGACTTCTTTTTTTGCATACTGACTGATCGTACAGCCTGGCTGCAGCATATATGTCATGGAGGCTTGGCGGGCATGTCTCTCTTGAGACACACCTGCCCCTCCTCTGTGAATGCAGGAGCGTGAAGTGTGCACTCTATCCACAACTCTACCGAGGCCCTCATCGAAATGGAATGCCTGTGGCTGCCATTTACCTTGTCATCTATCCGTTCCATCACTGCAGCACCTCTTAGCAATGGAGTGCAAGTGCGTGGTGATTTTTTACATGCACACTCTGCCCGCTACACTACCGCGGCCCCAATTCGAAATGGCCTCTCGCAAAGTCCCCGCGGCCCAAGACTATGTCATGTCAGGCGTATGGAGGCGTATACAGGCGTCTCTCTTTTTTACACGCCTGCCCCTCCCCTGTGAATGCAGGAGCGCGAAGTTCTGCGCTTTATCCACTTTGCTACTGTGGCCCCATTGAAATGGAATGCCAGAGCATGACATTTAACTTGACATCTACTCACAACGTCCCATGGCAGGCATCTCTCTCTCTCTTGGGACATGCCTGCCCTCCCCTGTGAATGCGAGAGCGCGAAGTTCTGCATTCCATCCACTATGCTACCGCGGCCCCACTTAAATGGAATGCTAGAGCATGACATTTAATTTTACATCTACTCGCAATGTCCCATGGTAGGCGTCTATCTTGGGACAATGGATTGCTAGAGGGTGTCATTTAACTTTCCATCTAAGGCTTATCTCTTGGGATATGCCTGCCCCCTCCCCTGTGAATGCGAGAGCATGAAGTTGTGCTCCACCCATTGCATCACCGCAGCACCCCTGCTACGAAATGCAAGAGCGTGAAGTGCCGTAGCCCGATGCTATGTCATGGCGGGCGTCTCTGTTGGGAGCTGCCGTCAGTGTGTGAATGCGAGAGCATGGAGTTGTGCTCTATCCATTGCATCAACTCCGCACCGAGCCTCCCCGAGGTTATATGTCATGGCAGACATATCTCTTTGGACACATCTGCCTTCCCCTGTGAATACAGGAGCGTGATGTTTTTAAACATTAACTCTATCCACTACGCTACTGTCTTTCTCTTGGTACGCGACTTACATCTGGGCGTTGCCTTTGACATTTAACTAGTTATCTAAGGCATCTCTCTTGGAACAAGCCTGCCCCTCCCCTGTGAATGCGAGAGCATGAAGTTTTAACATGTGCTCTACCCATTGCATCACTGTGGCACCCATTGAAATGGAATATTATAGTGTGACATTTAACTTGCCATCTAAGGCGTCTCTCTTGGGACACGCCTGCCCTCCCTTGTGAATGCTAGAGCGTGAAGTTGCGCTCTACCTATTGCATCACTGCAGCACCACCCCCCTTGCTATGGAATGCAAGAACGTGAAGTCGCATAGCCCGAGGCAGGCGTCTCTCTTGGGACACGTCTACCTTCCCCTGTGAATGCGGGAGCATGATGTTTTATTATGCATTTTATCCGCTACGCTACTGTGGCCCCCATTGAAATGGAGTGCTAGAGCATGACATTTAACTTGTCATCAAAGGTTTCTCTCTTGGGACATGCCTGCCCTCCCGTGTGAATGCGAGATCATAAGGTTGCACTCTACCCATTGCATCACCACAGCACCACCCCCCTTGCTATGGAATGCAGGAGCGTGAAGTCCCATAGCCCGAGGCTATGTGCTGGCAGGCATCTCTGTTAGTATTTGTCATGGCTGGCGTCTCTCTTGGGAGCTGCTGTGCTCTATCCACTGCACCACTGCGGCCCCCACTCGTGGTGGGTGCATTGCTGTAAGGAGCCTTCCCGAGGGTGTATATGTCATGGCAGGTGTCTCTCTCTTGGGACACATCTGTATACCCCTGTGAATGTGGAACCGTGAAGTTAGGCACTCTATCCACTACAGTACTGTGGCCCCCCCTCCCCATTGAAATGGAATGCTAGAGCGTGACATTTAACTTGTCATCTAAGGCGTCTCTCTTGGGACACATCTGCCCTCCCCTGTGAATGCATGAGCGTGATGTTTTAACATGTTTATTAAAAAGAATTATTTGAATGTTATCAGTTTGCTTATTTTTCAGTGCTGATAACGAGCCGCACCGCGGTGACCCCTGCTCACCTACAGAAGTGTGTTACTAACATTACTGCCACAGACGTGTTTCAGGACAGCGCAACGTCAGCCAGGAACAGTGCAGAACACACGCTGTGCAGCCAACCAGTCGTCGCTCTTACTCGACGATAGGTTGATTTCGAAAGCAGTCGGGCAACAATCATATAGTGACTCGGTTTTAATCCTCTTTTATTTACAATGTATAAAATTATTTTAATAAAATGTATTATATTAATTTGTTTAATCAAAATTAAAAAAAAAACTTTACGATACATTTTTACAAAACAATTTTTTTTTACCGTCTTCATTGGCCCTTGCGTTTGTCGTCGGGCGCTAGCGCTGGGATGCATGGGTGAGCGATATGGGAACTATCATGATCGGCGCCGAGCGCTAGTGCGTGTGTAAGGAATCTGGGAACTATCTATGCTAACCTTGGCAGGCGTTTCATTTGGGACACACCTGATGCCATGTGTTAAATGAGAGGAAATCATGACATTTTTTGGCAGAATTCGAGAAATTTTTAGGAGAAAACGGGAAATTTTGGGCAAAACGAGGTATTTTTTTGGGGAAAAACGTCCTATTTCGAGCGAAAAACAGGTACAAGTGGCACTTTTTTGGGAACGAGATGCTGTGTCATACTATCTATGGCTCCCTGCTCCTCGTTTCTAGCCAGGTGCAATGGAACCGCCCTTTTCTAGCTACTTTCGTGACTATGCTAACTCCGTTAAATTCTGTTTACTTAATCACCAAAATTAAAAGTCGATTCGTTTTCTTCAGTAGTAAATATACTACAGTGTTTTAGAATGGAGTAATTTTACTTCTTTCGCTGCACATAATGTTCTGTAGTGTTATAATATTTGGGATTAAACTTTATTATGCACTGTGTGGCGCGAATAGACACCACAAACTGTTCTGTTATCGATGAAGTTCACCTAGATGATGGTACATAAACGAAAGCACAAACACTTGTTCACGAAAGAATTGTTCACTCTCACAATAACTCAAGGAAGAGAGACATGAGCGTTCGAACAGGGTATGATCGTTGGGCCCGTAAACACTGCCATTCCTTCAGAGACACTTATCTGAGCTTAGGATGTTCTTGAATCACTGTCAGCAGTGTCATTGACAAGAGAAAATTTCATGGAAACACTGAACCGAAGGAGTGCACTGGTAGTCCCAAGAAGTAACATAGAAAATTGTAAGCTCTGAACCTTGTTGTGTGAACTAGTCATCAGAAAGTCGTGTTAGAGATTGCAGAAGACTGCAGTCATAGCTCAGGTAGAGGTCTTTGGTGAGAATCACTGCTATGTTTTGCCATACTCGGTAATATAGCAGTTTTTTAAGTAAAACCTTCTCTTTACTCCAGTTAGAAGTATTTCGACTTCATTCGTAGAATTTTTTTGCCTATTACCGCATTATGGGTCATCGGAAATTCGTTCTTCACGCCACTGAGCATATTATTTAAGCCTATCGCCAGCACTCGTGATGATATCATTCTACTAGTTTTGAGGTGCTTCATAGTGTAGCACTTTATTCAATTGCAAGTTAGGCCCTTTCTTTCTGCAACAAGTTTCAGCCAATTGGCTATATCTTCTGTCTTGAGTCAATCTATAGTCACGTGCTGCATTGTGTCGTCCACTCCGCAGACATCCAACAATGATGAACACACCAACTGGAAGCCTGTGAAGTTTAGACTTAAAATTTCTGTGGCCGGTGTAGAGCTGCGTGTTGCAATAACTCAGTTTGACACTATTCAGCTCCATTATTGCCTTCTCACCCGGTATCAATTCGTAACTCACTCTTAATTAATCAAAGTATGGTGAATCCGATCGCCACTTGTAGGTGACTTCATCAGGAATTCCATTCTTTTGATTTTTACTCAATCTTCCAGTTCTCGACCTCTTCACCGTGAAGCCTTTCAATCTTACTGTGAAATCTGCAGGCACCAAACGAGCCAAAACTGGGAGAGATTCGTTGGCCACCGTTTGTATGATTTTATTATGGTCAGCAGTGCCACCCACTGAGCACTGATGTAATTCCTCTTGGGCCACATAAGTTGGGCTCTGTTGTACAATATTATTGCATCATACGAGATGGTCGCCTGAAATAAAGATCTCTATTTTGTCCACAACATATTTTTATTGAAAGCCCAACTTGTATTTCTCATTCTTTTAAATTTTTAGACTACTATAATTGAATTCCTGGAATTATATTCAATATGTTTGATCCAGCTCATCTTGTCATCCGTGATTTCACCCAGGTACTTGAACGCGTGCATATATTCCTTTGCCTCCCCCAATCCCTCCCCCAGAAACACACAGTTGGTGGTATTTGCAATTTGCATTTACAAAACCTTATTGTATTATATTCTGTGGAGAAACTTAACTTGACTTTTAACAAACAAAATTAATGTTATTCATCATTTTTGGTACTACTCTATACATTCGGAGAGGAAATGACAGATCACTGACTCGCAGTTGTTTGGTTCACGTAATTAGTTGTATCATAGCATGTCTTGCATCGAAATAATAACCCTATGTCCAGCCAATGTACACATGAATGCCACTACATCAACGTAAGAAATATATCGAAATATTTGTGTTATTGTAACATTCAAGCAAACAATGTTGCCAGTTTTACCAAAATAACTAATTTTCCAAGTTAGTTACCAACAAAGCAGGAGACCAGCAAGTGGTCCTGTTTATTGAACTGCATCGAGCGCTGTGTGTTGATGTGTGCTTGCAGGTCTCGTACAAGACTGACCCATCACAGCCGCCACATCTGCTTCACTTACCTGGTTGTCGCTCTGAAACCTGCTCTTTCCAGGAGTTCTTGGCTGCTCTAGCCCCTGAGGTCTTCAACTAGGCTGAGTGTTATGGCGTATCCACAGTGTTGCAGACTCCTGTTATAAATCTTCCTGACAATTGCGAGTGTCCAGTCTTCTCTCTGCCATACGCCCGTTCGTTTCTGTAACCCGAGGCTAGCAACACATTCACGTGTTAAGTAATGCCTTCACAATACATTGTAGCCTGACTTTTGATACTGGTTCCACTTTGAACCGCAGTATTTATCGATATATCACCATAAGTTAGTTATTATGGTTTATAAAATTTAAAATGGTGTATTAATTGTTTTGCTAAGTACGGTTATATAACCAAGCAAATAAGGGATTATATTTATTTATTAAATGATCTTCTGTATTGGAGGTTATATACTTTCAGTTTTAACCAAGAGTTCGTTTTAAATTATGATGAATTTTTCTTTTCGCCTTTGGTCGTGATGTCATGGAGACTAGAGCCACTGAGTTATTGGATGATAAATTAACGCAACCAATTTAAACACTTTGAATTACTGTTGTCTATTGGCACCAGCCTGCACTTCAGAACAATATTTTATTAATCTTATTCTCATAATCAAATTTAATTTACGGTAAACACTTTAAAGAACTGTTTCCTAATTCAAATATTTTTATTAGACATTCTGAGAGATATAGCATAAGCATGTATCAAACAATGTATATTTCTGTTATGCAGTAATCTGAATCTATAAATATAAATCAAACAAGACAATTGCAAGTGGCCAAGTTTATACTTGGATGGTGGTTGGTGTAGTATCACCATATTATCGAACGACCATTCAGTAGAACATTGTGCAGAAACGAACAGGCGGGCAGCATGTGTTCAGGTAGTGATAAGTGTGCGACTTCAGTTTATAAATATTGACTCGTTTATTCTTTCAGTGTTCACTGGAGAGTTGAATTGAAGAATGACTGTAATTCCATTTATATCTAGTGTAAGTATAATATAATTTAATATTTTCATTGTAAAAGAAAATGAAAAGGGTGTAATTTTTTAATAAAAGCTTAAGCAACGTACCTAGTGTGTCATCACTAAAAATTCACATTTCATAGCTCGTTAATGATCCAGAAAGTTTTAAAAATAACCGCTCCATCTAAATGTGATGTTGAAAACTGGGTTTTCCAACTTATGCTTCTATGATTCTATGTGTATTTTCTTTTCATTATTAATCCTTACTGCAGACAGCTTCAAATTTTTCAAAACAACTTATGGACTTGATTTTAAATATCAACGGTATTACAGAAATTTATTTTTAATTAAATAAAAATATGAATACTCAGTACTTAAAAGCATGTAACACCTAGCTGTAAAATCAATTAATCTTCGCATTATGGGATCGTAATATTTTTGGAAAATTAATTACAATAACGAGATCGTTACTCCCTACAATAATTGTGTCTTTTTCCGGGTTGGCAGTAAACGTCAGCTCCTTTAAGAAGTCTTGTTCGTCATCAACGCGTCCTAGGATGTTATTGGCGAAAATCGTATATTTTGGTTCATTATCAGGTTGAAACGGGCGTTGAAACTATACCATATGGATGTAGAGCTTCGATATTTAGTGTAGCACCCTGCTAACGGTTGCATATGGATGTAGAGCTTCGATATTTATTGTAACACCCTGCTCACGGTGGATGTTGGTTGCTGCAGCTCTCTAGAAGCAGACCGGGTGGACGTCGGAGGGATGCGCACAAAAGCACCTTGTACCCTTGCGACGTCTGTAGCACTCGTCTTCTTGTGAAACCTTCTAGTCTCCTTAAACGTGCTGTACAACACACTAATTACTGCGCGTGATGGCGACATATTCCCGAGCCTTGCACGGACATGACGCCTAATCTGCCTCAAGTATTTGGTCTCTATACACCAATCCATGCACTGTGCTGTCTGCTGTGGTGTCGCCATTTTCTTTCATCTCAGAAGTACCTGCACACAGGAATGAACTTTTAAATGTGAAACAAACTGCCCTTTTAAGACATTTGCCGCTTCCAAAATATATGCTATCAATGTTGTAAGCATTTATTGGAACGTCTCATAACTTTGACAAGGCGTATAGTTTATATTATAAGCAACGCTTCATAAATCATTGCACTGTTTGTGTTATTCTGAAATTTATTAAGGTGGATGTTTATGTTTAACTTCATCTTCATTAATATACTGTATACTGACTCACAAAATTTTAATTAATTTTTTTGTTTTTATAAATATTAAATTTGATGATTATCTAAAGAAACAAATAGTTACATATATTAATTATATAAAAAAACCCTTATAATTTTCCTTATCTGAGGCTAGGATAACTGCTGCACCAATTAAGAACGTTGTGATATGTTATATAAGAGAATATGTTTTGTGCCAACACCACTGCAATTGCTTCTCTTTTTTAGTTCAGTCGTTTATTGCATTGCCATTATTAATTGAATCATTATATGTAAAACCACAACAAGTATCTTTATCCCAAAGCAGTACTTGTATAATACACTACAGTGCTTAGTAATTTGCTGTGTCTTTTCAGAAGTGCTTCCGTGAACTACAATGATAACTGCAGTCAATAATGTACTGCTGCAGTTGAAGAAGTTCCAGTAACCATTCTGGTTTACGCTCACAGTATATAGCTACACCATGGAACCTGTACAAGTTTACTTTATCAATTGAATTTATATCGTTTTGCAAGGAACTATACTTTCAATTCGAGGGGAGTGTAGAAGGGGACTCTAAAAAATAATGCTAATTATATATTTTTTTCGTACAATGTTTTTATAAACATTATTTAGGAGGGGATTTCGGCGGCTTACATGAGACACATAAATTAACGACGACTCAGGTACCGCCACTGTGGAAGACATGGCGGCTTATATGGTCAGAGTTAATGTCCCCCAGGCACCGACTATAAAGTGCGTGGGGGTTGTGGGAATTGTAATGAGGTAAACTATTACAGTTGTATTTTGAAGTAAAAATATAATGTCTCGTGACTATATTCACAAATACACAACATCAAAACTTGAGAGGTGTGGCACTGTAGTACTTTGGCTACTCGTATTCACGGGGTGAATTCGTGGTTGAGTGGGGCTTCTTTAGGCGACGAATTTTATACTTAACTCATAGGTGAGTGTGGGTAGGCTGTCATCTGGGAATGAGTTCCAGCGAAGTGGTAGGCCTTGGAAGCAGGCCCGCCGGTGCTGCGTCTCCCTGGACTGCTGTTCGGACTCGTACTCACGCAACTCTCCCCGCGGCCCGGTGATGATCAACTGTTTTTATATGACTGACCCCTTAATGATGCGGCTGACGGACGTGGCCGGGTTCCGATATCCCGGCCTTAGTAACTGTTGTACTGACTTACTCTCTGCTCGAACTGACGTCTCTCGGCGGTGAAGATGAACTAACAACTGCCCCGATATGACTGCCTGACATACCCGATAATACTGACCCCCTCCTATTCTTGGAAAGGAGTTTTTATACACGCCAGCCGCTGCCCTGAATCGGCGGCACGTGGCGCATTTTAGGGGAGGGAAAGGGGTAAGAGGGGTGAAGTGGAAGAACGCCTAACAAGCCGTCCAACACACGTGTCCTCGTATCTGAAGGTTTGGTGGGGCGGGGCGGGGGTAATACCTCGGCACTAATACATCTCGTCAGGTATTTCTGCCGCGGTGCGTATTTACTGCGTTCAGGCGAACTACACCGGATTATTTGCTGATGACTCAAGAAAGCCCTGCACTCTCAACAGATCTCCCGGCGGGTAGGTGCGTACGGTGATGAAGGGGGGTGGGAGGGGAAGGCCTACGCTTCAGCTCCACGTGTACCGAAATTTTCCACCTGCCTGTGGTCCCACGTGCCGTCTCGTAGGCGCCAGCGAAGTGCGCTAGGCGGGGGGTGTGAGGGGGTGATGGATGTGAGCCAATATCGTGCTATAATCCCTAAACCGGCACGCGACAAAGTTATCCAGTAGTGCTTATCTTCACGTTGTAGTTTCAATACGAGACGGACTAGGGCCGTGCCAAAGAACTGAGGAGACTTTATTTCAACGAATTTTCTATCAGGAATATTTTTCCTTTGCTGGTGTTTGTTTGTCTAACAAGTTACGTACAACTACATCAGATCAAGATCGGCATGTAGGTAATGCAGGGTCAGAAGAGAAAAATACAGAAACTTGTTAGCGTGTCAGTTATTTTGGTGCAAGGGAACTAAGTCGTTGCAGGACCGTGAGTCGCAAGCAACACGTATTTTGCATGACTATAAGCATTGTTTTTGGAACATCGTAAAATTGTTTTGCTATCTTCTGGTAAGTAGATCTTAGGTATGGCGTGAACAACAGTTAGCGTGTAGAAAGACAATCATTCTGACTCACACGACAGGAGTTAGTGAAGATTTTTTGATATTACAGTTCTGTAGTCCTACCTCTCCAAACGGCAGCAGTTGATGTCCTAGGCCTTGGTTATATATACATATATATATATGTACCCATACATTATTTGTAAAATAACATCAGTTGTTGCGTGGGTTGGCTTACGAATGTTAAGTTGGTAAGTAAGACATTCTCAGCGTCTCGTTAACAGCGAGGCCACTGCAGACGAAGCATAATGCACAGAGAAGCAGCAGCGTGGAGGAACCAGCAATGACCTGTAGGCGAGGAACCATCACACATTTCGCCTGGAGTGATTTCAGAAATCCATGGAAAACCGAAATCAGAATGAGCTGACCGGTAATCGAACACATATCCTCTCGAATGCGAGTCCAGTGGATTAAGAATGTAATTTTAAAACTATTAAAATTATTTTAGTGTTTTGTACTTTCTTGTTTTAACTCTATGGCTACCATTCAATGCTGAAGATGTCTTCAAATAATGCTTAGGTATGGAATTTTTTTTACAGAAAATTTGAAACTACTCGAGCAGCTTACAGCCTGCATCAAAATTTAATATTATACAATTAATTAATGGATCAGCATGCGAGCCATTACACTGCTTTACGTAAAGTAGCAAATGTGCAGTTTTTGTGTAAGCTATTGATGGGGCTGTCAGTATTATTTTGCTTTCATGAATCTGTGCTGCATTATATGTTGGTATATCACATTAAATGAGTAAATACTGATGTACGGTTGCAGTTGTTTATAACGAAACTTTTTCACGTCATAAAAACAAAAATACATTTTCTTTGTATTTTAGAGAGCCTGTAGAAACCAACGGAATTTCTTTGTATCCTACACTGATTAGTTGTTCTGATACGCACTTCCATAATTTCCATGTTTCTCAAACATGAAATCAAAACAGTATGTCCAGTAATTTAACGTTCACGTGACGATGTACAACAAAGTATTCACGGCACTTCAATATAAGAAAAGTGAATGATTCCTAACATTATGTTTCGAAAAATGTGTAGGAAAGTAATACGAGAACAGCACTTTGAGAATCGGTGCCAAGGTTGTGGTGGGTTATTCACAACCAGGCTTCATTATTTATGTTTGGTGGGCGTCATTTTGTTCACTCAGCTGTGGAACGCCACTAGGACGCCAGCGTTCACACATTTTGGAACTCGTGCTCTGTCATTCCTGTTAACAGGTTGTCATATTGAATATATGTTGACGTTATTACCTAGTTATTTCACTTGCATGGTAGTCATTATCCATGTAGTTGAACTTAATCATAAGCATGGTTTCAATTTATTGAATGACAAAATAATAAAAGTTTTACACCTACGAAAATTACAGAAAAACATTAGAATATTAATAGTATACTGAATAGTATGTGTTGTATTTCTTTCCAGAAAGAATTCCATGAAAAGAAAGAGAAAAAATATTTACTCAGTATGGTTCTGCGATTGAATGAACAACCTAGTGATATGATTCATTATGTAACATTGCATCATGTATAAAATAACATTACTAACCTGATGTGAGTACAAAGGGAAGCAACTCACAATAAAATAAAGATTTAAAAATATTTTATACAGAAACATTACAAATAGTATGAAGAGCAACAAACCTTTGTAGTAGGTTTTTTTAACAGATTATCTGGAACCTTCTAATGTGTTGTTGGAAAATTATCGGCCCTATTTAATAACATAATAATTGTTAGATTACCTTATAAGAATACGTGGAGCTATGATTTTATGTTATATTGCTGAGTTCCCCGCCAAATTGACAGAAAGAGCAACGCAATGAGATGATCATAGGACTTCCGCTCTCTAGATAACAGTGTAATAAGTATAAGAGGGTAAGGTGTAACGCCAGCGAGTGTAGGCATCATTTACATAATGAAGACATGGAATTTGGTTAATGGCCGTTTTTCCATGCAGAAAGTCGTTTAATATAATTCGACTAACTAGAAAAACTGTATATTGGGATAAAACATAGCTAATAACGGAATCACATACATCAATGAACCACGAGAGACATGAGGGTGTCAGCTTTTATCATTGATCTGCATTGCTCGTAGATATTTAGTGATAGCATAACGAAGTGAGAAAGTGAGATTGCAGTGTACACAAAACAATTACTTATATCTTTACGTGTAATTACCACCCACTGCCGTTTCTGCTTAAACTGGCATTACGTAAGGAATTATTTCGTACAACAAACAGTATACTAACACTACCCGTGCTACAGGCAATAAAATAACACATTCAATAATATGTTATTAGAAGTCGAGTGCTTGTATATTATTGTAATAACGTTTGTGCAAAAAAGCACTATTTTGCCTTCTCTACAGGAAAAATCGGGTTACAAACATGGGAAAGAAAACATCACATACTTTGATTAATATTATAATAAGATAATCATTATACAATAAAACATATCTAAGTTTACAAAATTGCAACAATTGTAAAATTATTTTTTTACCTGTATGCGAATAGATACAGACGGCACAGTTTATATTGCAAAATAAATTATATCTACCTCTTTTGTAAAAGGAAGATGCAAGTGGTAAAATTATAATTTTGAGTGAATGCAAACTTAAATTAAAACATACATAAGACGTAATCAATTTTTAAAGAAAATTTTTTACACTATTATTTACTTTTCCTCTGAATGCATTCTTGAAACGCTCAGGTCTTTCAGCACAGGAGCGTCGTTGCAATGCATTGCTGTGATCGAAGTTCTGTCAGAGAAGAATATACAAGCTGTGTGATAACATGAGTGACTATAAGCATTCAGTTACTGCAGATCACAGATATATTGTAATAGATTAACTTCATAAATTCATACAAATAAAATTAGGTTGATATCATTGTCAGCTATTAATAAAGTTTTATTTATTATTTGTTATTATTACAAATTAGAAGACGAATTTCGTAGAAGAGTTAGTAGAAACTCTAACATTATGGAATATGTATAGTTTTGCTATGTAGCCACGACTTGTGCTAAGGTGACGATGAGATAGAATCGGACACCTAACTATTACAAATATGCTCTACAGTTTATTGCTGACATGTGTGTTAAATAAAAACCTAGCGGATTGGAATAATCGTCGTAACATAAAGTTAAATAAGAAAACTAAACGCAAATTTAGACACTTGAGGAAACCTATACAGCAACTATCTCGCTACTGGCGTCACCAAAGCAAACTGCAGCGAACTGTCTAGACTTGGAGAGGCTTCCATTATATGTCTACCTGTTCTAACACACAGAGCGCCTATACCGCAAGTCGCTCACTGCTGATATCACTAAAGGAAACTGTTGCGAGCTGTCTAGACTTGGAGAGGCTTCCATTCTGTATACTTATCTACTCCATTCCGGGTCTTCGTACACCCCGACTGTCGCCCTGCGTGAGCGAGCGAGTAAAGAAAATTGGGCGGCTTTTAACAGCACAGCCATTGACACTGGTTGAAGTGAGTATGGAGCAGCGCCAGCATGAAAGGGCGGGGGAAACGGGTGATCCCCGAGAAAACCGCCAACCACCAGCATCGTCCGGCACGATTCCCAAATACAAAAATTCGGGAGTGGCCCGTCCGGGGACTGAACTCTGTTCGCCTTGGTGGGAGGCAAGCAGGCTAAACGCTCAGCCACCGCGGGCCCTGCTTCCTGAGAAGTGTTGACGAAGTGAGTGGCGAAACCGTTCCGACACTGACCTGGACAGTCAATACGGGCGAGGACAATAGTGCTAAAAGTTGGTGTACCGCGGGCGCGTCTGAGTCGAGGCTCTCACAGCAATTTCTTTTTCAGGCGAGTCTCTAAATTCCGCTAGGCCAGTGAGAGCCCCTTAACAGTTCTGTGTTCTCCGGCTTGGGTGTTAGTAGCTAAGACGGTTGGAGAATGGGCTGCGTCTCAGGGCAAACCCTATTTGCCTTAGGTCGGGTTTGTTATGTTTAAAAGGGCGCATGCATCGCGGCTACAGCAGGGTTGTCTGGTGCCATGGACACATCCCGTAAGATGAAGGGTCTAGATGAAGGTCACAGCAAACCAATGCAACGGAGAGGGCGATGGTGAAATTTGAGCGACAGTCGCGGATTCCTCTTAATGGATTAGGGCAGGGGAAAGAAGGGTAGTTGTTAGCATAGATAGACTTGTGTGAGTTTGAAGTAGGGTGATATGAAATGAGTGATAGAAAAGGGTATTGTGAACTAGGGTCTCGCTTTGCGGCCCTGGTGTCGGGAACTGCCTTCCGCCCGCTCACAGCGAGGGTGCATGAGACTATCAGACAAGGACATCATGTGTTGCAAACTGTCGTGATCTCCCGAGATTACCCGCGCTGATCGAGCGTATCTCCATCCCACTTCTATGGCGGCAGTAGCCATAAATAATGGCTTAATTGGCTGGCACTAGTTGACGTAAAGCAAATGCTACTAGATGTCCTACTCGTTACCTGATGGGCGTTTCTCCAGCCCACCGCACGGCACATTACTTCGGACGTTTTGTCACAACTGCTGTTTGGCGGGCTCATTATCGTTTTCAACTCCATAGTAAAGTACGTTTTTCGAAGCGCCGAAGCAATTCTTAAAGTTAAAACGTGAGAAACTCATAATGGTTCAGTTATCTTTGAACGTGGTATTGTCTAAACCAGGATTTATGATATCGGTCAGTGAAATACGTCATTGAAAGTCAGTTAATATGCTGTTACAAACTGGTCAGTCACTCAAATGAACGGGGAATCTGTGTCACTGTGTAACATTCATTGTTTGTTTGGATGTTTAGTACAACATAAGACATTCTGATATTTTTTCTCGTTAAGTTTGTACACAAGAAATTAAGTGAAGGTATTTTGGTCGATATTTACCAAATAAGTGTAATTTATAACACACAAATAATTTTGGATATGAACCAAAACATCTAATTAGTACCTCACGCTTTTGCAAGGCGATCACTTTTTTTTTCATAACTCTCTACGCTTACTTACAGTTAAGTAAAACGTACCATGGCAAACGAACAGTATCCGTTTTACTACGTAAAATACTTCATGCTTCGGTAATAAATGTATATTGTGCATTTAGACCGTTCTGGATATCTAAAACTTAACCTCTTCGCAGGTATCCGCCATTTTGCAACGTTACTAAGCAAACTATAAGTCAGTGAAAATGAGCCAACGAACGGATTTCAAGTTGAGCTAATTTCATTGGTTTTCACTGGTTTCGTTTTATCTTCACTATTTTATGTTTAGAGCGTATAACAGTGAAGTAGCGCGTTTTGTAAAAATTCTGCACTCCAAAGTAACCGCATTGTTAAACTGTATTTCTAACTTTGTTTAATCGAGATTGAAACCCGGATATGTTATTGCTACGAAAATCTGCAATAATTTAGTTATTAAATGCAACTGAACACATCTCTCCCTTGCATATATTCGTGAGTATCTGGTCTTATGGCAGTATCACTTTGAACTAGAATGTTAGATTGAACATCGGAGTAGATAGTATAATTATTTTAATCTTATCTCATATGCAATTTAAAACCTGAAATGACACTTAACATACGTCCCAAAATATCAGCACCTAATTCATTGCTACTGGATGTTATCTGACACGTAAAATTTTCAAGGTGTGTGCTGGATCGTCGTGAGAGTTAAGTAATGAATCCTCAGTAGCAACACACATTGTGTCAAATGTTTACAATTTTAAGAGCCATAAATAATTGCCTTGGTTAAATTTGTGTTGTGCCACATGATACAGACTAACAAAATATACATTATTTAATATAACATATTAAATATATATATTTTTTGATAAGGAACAATATATTTTCTTAACACTCTGTGCTTAGCATAGGTACACGCATTAATGTACAATATAGGTCATTGAATAATAATACTCGCGACTTAGGAAATGTATTCTACCGATTAGCGTAACGTATGGTATGCGTCATTTACATAGTACTATAAAATATAATCCACCTTTGACACCAAAACTTACAAAATTGCAAAACATCCAGTTTATTCACAATGGATATTGAGAAGAGTTTTCCTGAATCAATTTGACCCCGAATCAAGACGTTAATACAAGAAACGTCACACAGAGTATGATAAAGTTTTATTTATAGCAGACGGCCCGGCAAGTTCTATTTGGGAAGGTAAGATCTCAACACGCTAATCTCACATACGGAACAGCGTATATAGCTTGGGTTAGCACAGAATTTCAACGAGAAATTAACTAAAGAAGAAAGCCATATTTCCTATGAGACTCTCAAAGCTACTTGTCACTGGGAAACTGTTACAAAATAAAATGATAATGAAAACTAACTGATCAACAGCCGAGCCTTATTAGTTGTGTGCCATTTCACCAATCCCTTTGGGTCTGCTGCCACAACCTCTGTCACAGCTAGCGCTGAATGTGGCTGAATACAATCTCCGTCTCTGCTTGGCCCCGACAGACAAGGTAACCCGACAAACCAGCCAGGGCACAAGTGAAGGCAAGAAGCAAGAGCAGCTCTCGCCCCAAGAAAGATGAAACTCCGCGGTATTAAAACAGTATGCCACTTGCCTTGTGCCCAAGCTGCTAACTTTGTTAGAGGTGGTTCTCGCCGAGGGTGGGCTTTATATATAGAAATAAAGGATGATTTGGAACTGTGGGGCTACACGTTGGGAGAATAACCCTTGTCACAACAAGGGACCGAACATTTCCAGCTCAAATAAGCTCGAAAATGTACAGTGACCACACAAAGAAGATTTAATTTTTCACACTTCATAATGTTAAAGAAACGCGAGTCATATGTATGCCTGGATAGTCAGAGCAGATATGTGAAGTGCTCTCATATGTTTTAGTGCAAAAACGCACAC
Source organism: Clitarchus hookeri (assembly GCA_002778355.1). Lineage (NCBI taxonomy): Eukaryota > Metazoa > Arthropoda > Insecta > Phasmatodea > Phasmatidae > Clitarchus > Clitarchus hookeri. The sequence goes on from NQII01000512.1 coordinate 698,418, forward strand.
GCCGCATTATAAAATAGCGCACACACTTTAGAAATTTCGGCTGGTACCCTAACAATTTTACGGGCGTCATTCTTGTGTTGCTTTTGAGTCTACACATCGGAAACCTGGTCAGCGTACAGTGCAATGTTCACATGCTCACACAGATAAAAGTTCATGGCGTTGTAGTTGTAAGTACAGTGATTAGCGGCTTCATGCGCCAGGACCTGCCGGGGAAGGTTGTGTTGAGGAACCGGCGAATGGTAACACAGAAGGCTGCAGGAGCACAGTCATGAAGCAGCAACATGACTTGTGCTGCGAGTGGTACATCTTCAAGCAGGGCGGGAATCATGTTCTGCAGGAAATTTAGAGAAAATGGGCATGTGAGACATAATGGCAGAACGGCGAGCATAATTTAGTAATCTCCGAGAATTCCAGCCCAAAAACTGATGCGAAACTATTGCTAATGACGGAACTCAACCATTACTTGGGTATTCTCCTGTGTTCACACGTGGATATTGCGTAAGTTGATGATGTTATCTCTATAAAAATTTGTTTCGTGAGTAAAGAAAGAAATGGCTTGTTGCAGCATGCACCGAAAAAACGCCTTTCTCGCATGTGGGAATCGTGACAGACGTTGGCGCTGGTCAGCGGGTTATCTCGGGGATCTCCCGTTTCCCTCGCCCCTACATTCCAGCGCTGCTCCATACTCACCTTACTTCACTCTCATCTACTATCAAGACCATGATGTTAAGAGCCTTCCCAATCTCTCCAATCCACTACAAAATATTTTTGTACCTGAAATCAACTGGCAATAACCCATAGATACGTTGCAGTGGTAGGGATGAAAGAGGTTTTTATGTACAATAGCCAAGACATAGCATGCTTCCGGGCTACATGCTTGAGGCTCTCATAATGCTTACTCACAATATTTTGTGAAACACGTTCAACATTAGGTTTACGTACCGCATTTGGTTTGCCTCCATCTGTAAGAACTAATTGGAATGTCTCCGTGTCACACAGGTGAAGATACACCTCTGAAAATGTTTTATGGCACTGTTGATGTCTGTAAATATACTCTAGGTATGTTTGCTGGTATATCGATAATTTCCCACCATTCTCATGCACTTGTCAGTATGCGAATATCCATCTCTAATGCCCCCTCTGTAGATGAGATATTACATTATTATCAATCCTTCATGAAAATTATATCCGCTCGTTACTAATACAATAACACGCCACTCTTAACAACACTGCACACACACTTTCACTGTTAATACTACTGATAAAGTTTACAGTAGAGTATTTTATCTCTTACCATAAGAATTTCTGATAAAGGCATGTAGGAGTCACCACCTGAAATGCCCCCACAGTCAGTAATCAGACTGTGCATGATGGTTCTGGGTCAAAAGGTTTTAAATGTGACAGCAGGATATCAGAGGTATCACGACGCTTCTGCACATTGCTGTCATAACTACCATGCTTGTCTTGATGATGTACCTGTATCTCCCATATGTTAATTAACGTTTATTCTAGCCTACTTGCCCTTGGAGAAATAAGCTTATGAAATCGTAGTGGCGTATGTATTATGTATGTCCCCTTTAATATATTTTTAACCGCAGTGGAGATTGCAGGTTTTTTTTAGGAATGTGACGTCAATAAAAGGACGTCACAATGAAACTTTTCTCTACTTATGGCGTAGCTATGCAGCAACATGTCGGAACGCCAGGTCACCAATCAGCGTCGGGTAACTTACTGGCCAGCTGGCAGCCCAGACAATAGAGACTATTTCTAAGTACTCAGTAGCCAATCAGACTCAGGACCAATTTACAGAGCTTCGCAAGTTAATCTGAGAAATAATTGGCTCATATGAAAGTAACCGCCACGGTATTTCGCCTCTGTATACTTATCTACTCTGTTCCGGAGCTTCGTACACCCTGAATGTCACCCTCTTTCGAACTCCCGCCGTCATTCGCGTGGTTTTCTTGCACGTCTTCTCGGCATGGAGTTTGCTCGTTACCCACTCCAGGGGAGTTTTGCGCATGCCATACAACGTCCTGTGTTCTGAGGTTCATATATGCCAGACGAAGAGAGGCAGTAGCAATCTCCTACGACACATGTGCACACTTCGATATAGTCCGTTCCGGTTACTTACAATGTTTCGGTAACCCAGCTAAAGTTATACTTCTAGGATAGTCCTCCGCTTCATGCAAACCAAGTTTAACCAAGTCTAGAAAATTACATTAAAGGGACAATGCACCGCATTTTTGCGCACTAAGTTCTATCATATTCTCCGTAAGAACTCTTTCTTACCAGGCATTATCTACACACCTATTTTCTCTGTTTGATCGCCACTAATTACAAATTAAATTCTATAATATAATTTATAGAAGACATAGAAGTGAAAATTTAATTTAACCAAAAAGAAGATAATTTTTTAACAGAAGTGTAAAACGCTTGTGATACAAGTAATATATAGGAAACAACCAAACACGTCATACATGGGGTGATTTTTCAAAGGTTCTATTCAAAAAGTGTGAAAAAACGGCGAATAAACTATATACGAAGATTAAACGGCTTGCATAGTATCCATCAACCTGCATAAATGCCGGCTTTTATGGCTAAGAAATTATTTTACACAGTACGCAAATTTTTATGGTATCGAGTTTATATTTATTCGAAAGAGTCACTCTGCTAATAGGCGTATTAAATTGTTCAGCACGAGTGGCATTATTTAGTTGTGCTAATGCAGTAACTCCCATACCAGAATTCAGTTTATACAAATTGTTATCTTTAAATTAAACATTTCGCTAATAGAATATTCAGCTACAGATGGATCCTTCATAGTAATTTTGTATGACAATTATTTTAACGGAAAGTCATGGGCTCAGGAGCGGATAACAAGTTGTTGGAATTTACGGTGCCAGAGTTGAAGAAAGGTTGGTTCAGCTTGGATTTGAGTTGCAAGGGCGCCAGCTCAGTTTAGCAGTGAAACTGTTCTCTAGGGGCGGGCCGTTCGCCTGCGTGGCTGCTCATGGACTTACCCGCGCTGACGATGACGTCGTATTGTTGAAGCAGTGGTCCAGTTTGCCGGCCTAGTGACAATGTAGCCACTCTCATACGCCGCTAATTTCCGAGTGAGATTGCTACGGCCGTCTCACACGCCGATAGAACGTACGTGTCCAACAATCACGCCACTTATGGGGTGCAGTAGTAGTAGAGCGGGTAGGGAACCCAAAAGTCACGTGGTCATGAAGCGGCAGCGAAATAAAACCACCGTTTTAGGAGCAGGCTTTTTTACTTACTGCAATTAACTCTCCTAAGTGGCATTTACAACTGCCCAACGGCAAAGGTGCGTTGTCAACCAGTACGGAACAAAAATGGGGCGCGGTCAATCAAATAAATTACATAGTTAAAACGATCCCGGCGCTTTTGAGCTGGAGGGACTTGTAGGTGGCGCTGTCTCTGAGTGATGAAAGTTAATTGAAGGTTCCCTAGCACAATAAATGACTATTGAAGCTATGTGGAGACGTGCGCGATGCGTGACTATCCCCGGCAAGCGCTGGAGACCAACTAAAGAAAATGGCGGAGACCCGTCGAGAGTTCAGCCCAAAAGCACGCGAGAGACACACAAAAATACAAAACATACATTACAAAAGAACAAGTACACTGATATAAAAAAAATGTGTTGGCAGCACACATGTTAAGCAACACATTGTTGAAAAGCGCCGTGTCTGTATCTCCCAGTCCGTTGCCTCGTTCATTAAATTAAAACATAATTAACGCTGCAACAAAGAATTAAAAAAATAATAATACACTCAAGTTTTTAATTTAGTAGAGTGGCATCGGGTGGCTCGAGCTGGGCTAGTCCACTTTCACCCCAGGTGGGGTGTGAATAGGCATGCCTGATTGGCTACGAAACAATAACAACTTTATATTTAGGACCTCTGAATCAGAAGTTAAAGTGACTGTACGCAGAGAAAGATCGGATTTACTATTTACCACACTCACTCTGCACGCACATGCACACATGGGGATGTAACACATGTAGAGGGTGCACACAAAGGGGGTTGCTGGAACTCTGGAGCCGTTGTGGCCCCCTCACTGCATTCGTTACCCCGGTGGCAACTTAACCTTACGTGGGAGGGGAGAGAGAGGTTGTTTGGTGATAGTGGTCGTCCCGAATTATTATGCCCTTAAACCTTAAATGTGTTGCCTCTTGAGGACATGAACGTGGGACGGTCACCTGACTCCGGTAGTGCCTCGGATGTCGTGCAGGTAGAGTGCACTCATAGTACACAGCGCCGAGGCAGGAGTCATAGAGGTGTAACCGCCATGTTCGGGTCGACTCCTCCCAGTAGAGGGCACGTCATAGCTGCAGAGATGTAACGGGACGAACGGATTAAGGAGAGGGACGCGGTACGCATCAATTTGAAAATGCTAAAGGAATGTTAAAAAATGTTACAGTTTAAATAAGAGGTAAAGAGTTAAAAATTACACATACCTGAATTTCGAAATATTTCCACGAGTTAGTACTTCTTGTGAATTCAACATAATTCTAACCAGCCCATAAACACACCACCTTACTTTCTTGGCAAAAATCATTGAGTTTTCTTCCATTTGGACATCGCCAACTGCATTTATTTCAAAACGTTGTCTTTATTGTTTCTATTATTTAGCGTGAGAACGTAATTTTCCTAAACACTTTTCGAAGGTAAAATTTTTTAATATGTTACAAATATTTTCCTGTATTTGTGTAAAACCATAAAAGGAAATTGATGCTGATAAGACAAGTGAAAAAACCGGTACAAAGATGTGTATAAAGCCGACTGCAGAAGTATTGCCGGGGTCTCAGAGAGGAATTGTTAACAGACTGACTTTGCAAACCGGTACAGATAAAGAAGTTTGGTTTATGGTTTTACACTCGTAATGGAAACACGAAAAATTTTTTTCTTCCAGAACACTATACTTTGTTTACAAACTGTATGTTAACTGTTTGCAAACGTCCTCTGTCGTTGTGAAACATTTGACCAAAACGCGTGGTAAGCAAAATGAACATGTTTCCACATGGTGCTTCCTGAGACAGGCTGCCTAGCGTGGACTAAAATTAAAATTGGCAGTTTGCTACCAAACCCAGGAAACTGACAACAAATAACTGGAAGCACTGCTACTGACCTTGACAGGATCTGTCACATTAGATATAAGTTTCAAAATGTGTATAATTCGACCAGTTCTGTATGGAAGTTAAATTTGAAACTGTCTAGTTAGAGATACTGTGTTGCCATCTTATTAAACGACATGCAGTCCAGGGCCGTGTGTCCCATTGTTGAGGTCTGCACTGTGTCATCGCCTCTCCAGTTCAGCAGAAAGTCGGTGCACTTCAAAATTGTAAAGTATATTGGCCTGTTAGGTAGTGTGTGAGCGAGTAGCACGTGTCATACAGACGGCAATCTGTACAGGTTACTTCCAACAATCGCTCAGTGCGTAAGTTTTTAATTTCTGCACGTAACTGCAGCACAAATATGACCTACGTGTATTCATGTGCCAGTGTGGGTAAACCAATGTTGTTTAATAAAAGGGCGACATAGTACCCGTAACGAGACATTTTCAAATGTAATTTCCATAAAAAATGGCTGAATCATACACATTTTAAAACTGTTTGTCTACTATGCCTCAACCTGTATTATGAAAACGTATTGCACATTTATGGAATACGAGTACTTTGTCCCTTGTGTTATGCTGACATGGAAATATCTTTGATATTTTTGGTTGGAGTTCTAATACAGTAAATTATGCGTTTGGACAAATGCAGTGAAAACAAAAGTTTGTGTTGAGCTAGCTACTAGTAAGCCTGAGAAGGAGGAATGCAGCGGCAAGCTCTTCATGATAGTTTGCTTGCAGGTGTCTTACAAGAACGACACAACACTGCCGCCCTTCCTGCTGCAGATACCCGGCTGTCGCTCCATAGCCTGCTCCTTCCAGGAGTTCGTCACTACCTTGGTCTCCGAGGTCTTCGACGAGGCAGAGTGCTACGGCAAGTCAGAAATGACGCCCCAGCCACTCATCTTCCAACTTCCCATCAGGTGTATGTTACAACTTTACCATGAAGCTGATTCCAGCATGTCTCCCCACTTGTTCATTTCTGCAGTTATCACGCTGTCAACACAAGTATGCTGTTGGGGTTCCGACGCCAACTTACTGGTTTGTGGAACGTCTTTTAAGTATAGTCTCTTCGCAGTTTCCTCACACTTTTTGAATCAAACCTTCGGAAATTCACCTCATGTATGACGTGTTTGGTTATTTCATAAGTATATTTTGTATCACAAGCGTTTTATACTCGCGTTAACATAAAAGTACCATATTTTTTATTAAACTAAACTTTTATTTACATTTAATCTATAAATTATAACTTTCAATTTTTGTGAATAAAAACGGTGAGAAAATAGGTGTGTTTGTTATGCCTAGTTAGAAATAGTTCTAATGCAAAATGCTATTATACTGAGTGCGCACGAATGCGGCGCGTTGTCTCTCTTGTGTAATTTTCAATACTAGGTTAACCTTTATTTGAATGAGGTGGAGGAATATCTGAAAGTATAACTCTATCAGGGCTTGAGAGAAGTGTAAAGTAACTGTGATAGTACTATAGCTCTAGTGTCATGCACAGTGCCAGATACGAGCTCGTGAAAGCATGTTACCACATTAGTTTTAGACTATATTAATATGACTGTTTGATTGCAGTAACCTTGACCTTGTAGTGACTTTACTCCTGAAATTTTGAAGAAATTTTGAAAAATTAAAATTATTTCGGAAAATCCAAAAAGTGACACAAAACATTATTTATATGTTTGCCTAAAAGTATGGTTTTGCGATGACAAGTGCGATTTGTTAATGTAATTTTTTTTGCAAAATATTGCAATTACGTATTAAAATATGGAATTAATCTTATTTAATACAAATAAAAATGAACTACTGAAGTAACGCCTCTATACCAAGAGTACAAGAGAGGGTGGCGTTCTAATCCCGCCCACCGGCATTATACTAATAAAAGGGCCTTTCAAGTCTCCCAATTCACACGCTATTACTCGCACTCTCCACCCAAACTGAAAAGTTTAATATAAACTTAAGTTTTTATCTGGTTTGAGAAATTATCTTTTTAATCAACTGAGAAATCATTATTGATGAAATCCTTTATTTTACTAGACTATAACAAAAACATTAATTATCTCTATATGTCGTACGTCAACGACAGCGAATTAAAAAAAAAATATTAAAATTAGCAGTGGAATCGTGCATAAGAGATAAGAAATGTACACCACCCATGTATTAATACAAGTTTAAAATTTTATAAATATTTTTGTTATCAAAGCTGTAAATATCACTTTATTTTTTTCTATTATCCGCGGATTCTTACACCGCACCGGCTGGGTTTCGCCTTAGAAGTAGAAAGAGAGGTTGTCATTGTCCCTGACTTCATGAGTGTTTGTATAGTGTTTTAATTCAACCCATTATTGATACATGCTTGGTACTGAATAGATCGCTGCGATCACCAGGCTACGAATTCAAGGTCAACAAACCTTGTGTTCGGATCAGGGGTTCGACACTAAATGAGGTGCAAGATCTTCCAGTCTTTTTCCGTTGACGCCTTCGTAAAGAAAATAATTTGGCATGACCTGACAACACTCGCCCAACTCTTTAACATGTGTCGTAACTTTTGAAATACTGTGTTGTATTTCATTCTTCAAGAATACTACAAGGATTCAGCAGTATACATGTTCGCAGTATTCAAATATAGCGTTGTACAAGGACCGTAATGAGGAACATAGAGACTACACCTCCACAGTAATATATGACACAGCCTAAGGTTCGCACTCGGTTCTGTACAAGGACAGGATTGAGGAACATGGAGACTGCACTTCCACAGTAATATATGAGACAGCCTGTGGTACTTACTCGGTGTTGGAGAAGGAAAGATTGAGGAACGAAAAGACTGCACATCCGCAGTAATATATGACACAGTCTGTGGTACTCATCCGGTGCTGGACAAGGACAGGATTGAGGAACATGGAGACTGCATTTCCACAGTAATATATAAGACGGCCTGAGGTACTCACTCGGTGCTGTACAAGGACCGTAATGAGGAACATAGAGACTACACCTCCACAGTAATATATGACACAGCCTAAGGTTCGCACTCGGTTCTGTACAAGGACAGGATTGAGGAACATGGAGACTGCACTTCCACAGTAATATATGACACAGCCTGTGGTACTTACTCGGTGCTGGACAAGGACGGGGTTGAGGAACATAGAGACTGCACGTCCACAGTAATATATGACACAGCCAGAAGTACTCACTCAGTGCTGGACAAGGACAGGATTGAGGAACGTAGAGACTGCACCTCCACAGTAATATATGACACAGCCTTTGGTACTTACTCGGTGCTGGACAAGGACGGGATTGAGGAACATGGAGACTGCATCTCCACAGTAATATATGACACAGCCAGAAGTACTCAATCATTGCTGGACAAGGACAGGATTGAGGAACGTAGATACTGCATCTCCACAGTAATATATGAGGTATTCAGTTGGATAGTAATAAATGTTCATTCCTGAGGTACTCACTCGGTTCTGTACAAGGACAGGATTGAGGAACATGGAGACTGCACTTCCACAATAATATATGACACAGCTTTTCGTACTTACTTATTCTCCAGCAAAGTGGGCAGCCGCGTGTGTCTCGAGTGTTGTTTGTGAGGAAGAAGGTACCAGGCTCACGAGTTACATTTAGGAAGCAAAAGATTTGCTTGATGTTAGCCACATTTTGGTTTTTTGTGGATTTAGAATTACTTGCATAACCAACAGAATATGCTGTATTACCACGTGTTTTGTTAGAGGTGATATAACAGCGACCCGACTACATCTTTGTACGGAAAATTATCATCGAGTTTTTTTATTAATTGCGACGTCATTAAGAGCTATCATAGACATATATTTTGGTTTCAAATGATTAATATTATATTTTTTAAGAACTTTTTCAATGTAGTTTTTCTAAATTAATTAAATGGAATCAGCACAGTTATGTAATGATATACCTAGTAAAGAAAAAGGATTTTGACAAATTTTTGTTTATAATTCATTCACAATTATTCTTAGTAGTTCTAGAAACGTATCTTTATTTTTCCTAAAGAGGGGTTCATCATCAATGTCGATGGCCAGTATTATGTTTCACTCGCATTTAACAAATACACAAGGTTCTGACTTGATTGGTTGTAGACCTTCATTATTTAATAAAGGGATACACCTTTCACTCCACTTCAATGAAACTTGTTTCAATCCATATAATGGTTTTTGAAGCATGTGAACTTTNCAAAGAGGGGTTCATCATCAATGTCGATGGCCAGTATTATGTTTCACTCGCATTTAACAAATACACAAGGTTCTGACTTGATTGGTTGTAGACCTTCATTATTTAAGAAAGGGATACACCTTTCACTCCACTTCAATGAAACTTGTTTCAATCCATATAATGGTTTTTGAAGCATGTGAACTTNAAAGGGATACACCTTTCACTCCACTTCAATGAAACTTGTTTCAATCCATATAATGGTTTTTGAAGCATGTGAACTTTCCCTTACTTAACAAAACCTTCTGCGATCTTCATACAAGTGTCTTCATCAATTTTCCCATTTAAGAATGTTGTTTTTATATCAAATGTCATAATTCTTTAGTCCCTTGATAGAGCCAGTCCATTTTATATCGTTTTTCACAGTCTCTTATAAAAAGTCTGGCTCTATAATTTCCATATTATTTCTATTTAATCACCCATCGATTAATTTAGATCTTGTTTTCATCTAATAGGTGATTTATTCCACTAGTTTCAATGCATTGTTCCTTATAATGCATCTCTTCTCTTCATTGAAGGCTGCGATACACCTACCTGCATCCTCTCGCCAAGTTGCCTCTGCATAAGTCAGCAAAGCATAATCACTTTATTTGACAGGTATTTTTTGATTATTTCTGCTCCACCGAAATCATCTTCACTATCTTCATTTCGCTAAGTTTCTTCGTCTGCATTTAATAAATGCTTCTTTTCTTAATAACTTCATTTTTTAAAGTCGTTTCTTCGATTTATTTTTGTCATTCCTCTTTGCCTTTAATTTCAGCTTCTTCTTCTTCTGAGTTATAATATGTCAGTATTTGACATGCTCGTAACTTCTTGACTGCGAAATATCCAAAGGTGGATTTTCAAATGTGACATCCCTTGCGTTGATTATTTTTCTTTTATTGTTGCCCCACAAGTGGTAGCCACTTTGCATATACTTTTTTGGCTAAAGTTAAACTTGTAGACAGGGTTTGTTTATTTTATTTTTTCGAGTCCACAACATTTAATTTTAAAGTTTGCAAACCATTTCGTTGTTTGTTACCAACAAGAATATAGGCCTAATATTTTTCTGAAATGAAAACCTTTTGTACAGCAAATTATACTTCTCCATCATCATATGTGATTGCAGACAGAGACATTAAATCTGTATCCAGTTCGGGTGCCAAAATAACATTATTTGAAATGCATTCATTTGTGTCTGTAACACCAACTTTTCTAGACTCCATAGAGTTATTTATCTTGACGATTTTGACGTCAGCTGTTACTTATTTAATATTCGTAATATTGCGCTACTGTCAAAAACAATTTTTTTTTTATTTCTTGGGTTATTTTTACTTAACTGTGACAAACGTGTAGCTTAATTTTTGTTTTTATTTTGATGTTTGGCTCTAAAATAACAGTTATTTGACGAGTGGTTATGTATTTGTGCAGTATTTGCAAGGAATTGTATTCTGTTTCTTATTATTTCTTAATTTGGGACAAACATGATCAATATGTGTCGGACTGTTGCCAGCGAAGCATTGTCTGAACTCAATTTTGTTAGAAATTTCATGGCGGGAAGTAATTTTGAATGCAAGATTATTATAATCAGTTTTATTCATGGTTTCAGTTTACTTTCTTCAGATGAAAATAGCGTAATTGAATTTTCTATAATACATTTACTTAAATGAGTTGAATTTCAGGTTGTACACATATTGTTATATCATAATGGTAAAACAGACAATACTTTTGCAGTAACCACTGCATCGGTGATAGTTTTATCAAGGGCATAAAGTCTAAGTAAGAGCTATGTTTTGAGGAGTACTTAAACAATAAGTTATGTCTTGTAAAATGTTAAAATAAAAACAAAGACTGCCAAACAGGTCATTAATCTGCTTATCTGCATTTATTTAAAATATTTTACGCAGTTTTTCAAACATTTGCTTTAATGTTTCGCAACTTAAAATATGTATTTAAACATTTTCATCAGTTGAGGCCATTGTAGCTCTTTAGGAGTGGGCATCTTTTCTTACCCACGGTTGTTTTCGTCCAGTATTTAAATTTCTAGAATTTAATAAACCCATGATATTGAAAAATTATATTTATTTGTAGTTTTCATAACGGGAAAATTTATTTTCCCATGGGTTTTTCAATATGTGAAACATCATCAAGCATTGCCATACGGTAGAAAATAATTTTATTTACAGTTGCAATGATGACGAGTTGAAGACTGTTAAACCAAAAATTTAGCACTTCTTTATTTACTTATCTTATTATCTCCTCGTTATNATGATGACGAGTTGAAGACTGTTAAACCAAAAATTTAGCACTTCTTTATTTACTTATCTTATTATCTCCTCGTTAGGTCTTATGTTATGGGCCCATAAACTATTAAGGATTGTGCAAATATAGCATTTTAAGTATTCAAAGATTTCTTATTGCTTTAACTTCAAATTTGCGTGAACATTATTATTTGAAACACAGGAAAGTCTTGAAAGAATACTTAGTATTGGCTGTTCACGGTAAAATTAGCACTTTTAAGGCCCTAGTTCCTTTTATCCTTTAAGTAATTTTTTATCCTTCCACTGCTTTTTAAAATAAAAATTGCCATGTTAGTAATAAACACAGTGTATATATCGCAGGGAGATGATGAAACCGGAGATTTGATCAAATCCCTAAGGTAGATGATCAATTCACGGAAGATGTTAAAATCACAACTCTGTGGGAAGATGTTATACTTGAATCTGGTAGCCTCTTTACCTATAAAAAATTGCAGCGAGCCTTGAAATGACAATAACACCAATAGTGAACCTTCCTGCTTGCACTGGGGCTCGGCCACGGTGCGTAATTTATGACTACGCTTTGGGCGAGTCCTGACTACTTTATTTCATCTTTTCACTAAAACAGTTAAGGGACTTGATCAAATCACTTACTTTCTTTAGGGAAATCACCCCACAGAGTTGTAATTTTAACATCTTCCGTGAATTGATCATGTACCTTAGGGATTTGTTCAAATCTCCGGTTTAATCATGTCCCTGCGACAAATATATTTTCCCGAACTTGAAAGTTAGCATCTAATGATACCTTAAAATATATTTATTGACTACTATTCCAAGTGAGAGGGCTTCAAATGTGCTCATTTTACAGTCAATAGCCTATGATATGTTATATTCTATATTCAGGAAGGATATGTTTCAGCTTGTATTATAACACTGGTCAACAAATAATAACTTTTCTTTCACAAGGACTAAATAAACAAAATCTAACTATCTTTACCATGCTAAGTTAAAATATGTTCTCAGATTTTTTCCAACAGGCACCGATTTTTTTGTGGCACGTGCATAAAGTTTTAAAAGAATTAGTTCTTATGAAACACTAAATAATAAATATACGGCTAATTTACGCTTACCTAAAAAGTTATATATGATGATTTTCAGCCAAGATTTGCTTTCGGGACGCCTCTCTTCATGGTCCAGCAGTAGTTGGCCAGCATATTGGTACTCAATTTGCCTTGGCACCTCTTTTCCATAGTAGAAATCTGCTGATGAAAACGCTCACCATGTTCATCAGCGATAGCCCCAAGATTTTCAGGGAAGTAGTCTAGGTGAGAGAACAAGAAGTGAATTTTCAAAGACATGTTGCAGCCCATTCATTCCTTTGTACGATGTCAGAAGATCATAGTAGATTCCAACCTTTGAGCCTGGAACTTAAAGGCTCAGCCGACTGTTAGGACATATTTAAATCCAATATAAGATCATTAAGATCTTCTTGAGTTAAAAGGTGAGGTTCTGATGAACTACTTGCTTCAAATGTAGGGTCACTTCTCTCCTTTCTTTCGTCTTCAATATGAGCTAGGTCGGAGTCGGAGTTATCACTTAAGGTCATGAAATCTGGTCACTTTGGTACAGAATAATCTTCACTATGTGGCACAGGTCTCATTGCAGAAGCCAAATTTGGATGCCAAACTGTATATTTTGTTTGGAATTAATTCATTTAATGTTGGTTAAGCAGAAATAATAGTCAGTTAAATGGTCCTTCTGTTCCCTCCAAATCATAGGGACTGAAAACGGCATATGATGAGTAGCATTTTTCATCCAGTGAGAAGCCTAANGCATATGATGTGTAGCATTTTTCATCCAGTGAGAAGCCTAAGACATGATACACATAATGTATTTGGGTCCCAGTCTTTATCGAAATCACCAACTTTACACACAAAATAAAGCTCATAACATTTTTTCAAAAGTGGTGTGAAATTTCGCCTCTGAGACTTGAAGGTCAGTTCACTACACACGTAGCAGAAATTGTTTGGTTGATTTTAACACATTCTTGGCATATTGAAACGTTTATAAATCTCATAACACTTACAAATAAAAACAATATACAGCATAAAACCACTGCACGTGTTGCCAGGCTCACTACAATTTCAATACTGGCTACTCTGCTTACTAAAAAAATTACAATATTTGATAGGCAGTCGAGACGTGTGGAAAAGGCAGAAGGCGTCAAGCAGTGTCGCCAAGATCCTCAGAGTCGAGACGCATGGGAAAATGCAGAAGGCGTCTAGGGGTGTCGCCTAGGCGCCCAAATTGAGACGCGTGGGAAAAGACAGAGGGCGTCTAGGGGTGTCGCCGCCCAGCCAAGACGCGTGGGAAAGCGCCGAATCATATACAACTAAGTGCCAGCGTGCGTCGCTCAAGAGCACTTTGAGTCCCCGAAGCCTAACACCCACCACATTAAAATCCGTAAGCATTTTGGTATTTGATCGGCCCTTAAGGCTCCCAACTTGCTGAGTACAGATTCAAACACTGTGTGTATATTTTTTGCCTAATATAGACTTCTTTATTAAAACACTGAGATATCAAGTTATTGCTTCCCCCCGCCTCTCCTCGTCACGGATGATAACAGCCATCTTGGCAAGAAAGAGAACAACCCGCCTCCAACAAATTGGCCCCCGACGAAGCTTTGCCCTTACGGCCACAGAAGGACAGCGGACAAAACATAGCCCGAGGTTTCAACCCTCGACATCTAAGGCATCCGTAGTCTGCGCCAGAGAGGTAACTCGTAACCTACGACCCGCCCTGTATCTCACAGGGAGCGAGTAGCGTCATACAGAAGTATATTACGCCAAAATGACTGCAAAAAGAAAACTATGCCTGATGGAATAAATCTGATTACATTTTTTTATTCAGCATAACAAACTGGACTAGGGTCGCTATTCAGTTTCCTTGTGAAAAAAATCATGTTGCCCAGTGTTTTTAATACAGGGGATGGACAAAATAATATGAACACAATGCAATATATTACATTTTTTTGCATGTTGGCAACACTGCTTCCATGTAAATAATGTGACACGTATGTATTGCACAGTTTACTTGCCAATCTTATAGGTTATATTTCAGTGCATTATACGCTTTGTTCTGCGACGTTTAAAACAAGCGATCGGTGAAATGTGTGATCTCTCAGACTTCGAAAGAGGGCAAATCGTTGGTGCTCGGTTAGCGGGAGCGTCTGTGACGAAAACAGCTGAATTGTTTAACGTTTCATGAGCGACAGTATCCACAGTAATGACAGCATACACAAAACGATGTAAAACATCATCGGCGAAGAGGAATAGTGGGCAAAACCCAAAGTTAACTGACAGAGACCGACAAACATTAAAAAGAATTGTGACAAAATTAGTTTTATGACAACATAAAACTACCGCGGCAAAAGTGGCAGCAGAACTCAACACTCACTTGAGTAACACTGTTTCAACAAAAACAGTACGGCGGGAGCTCCACAAAGCTAACATTCATGGAAGGGCTGCAATTGCGAAACCTTTATAACGGAAACCAACGCTAAGATGCGAAAGAAGTGGTGATACGATCATAAAACCTGGACACTTGATGATTGGAAGAATGTGGTATGGTCCGATGAATTTTCGTTTACATTGTTTCCTGCATTATACACTGGAGAGCCAAAACCTGGTATAGGTGTGCGTATGCAAGTAACAGAGGTATGGAACCAATCAGAGTAACGCAATGCGGTCGGCAGCGCTTATATAAGACAACAAGAGTCTGGCAAAGTTGCTAGATCGGTTACTGCTGCTACAATGGCAGGTCATCAAGATTTAAGTGAGTTTGAATATGGTGTTATAGTCGGCGCTTGAGAGATGGGACATAGGATCTCCGAGGTAGAGATACAATTTTGATTTTCGCGTACGACCATTTCACGAGTGTACCGTGAGTATTGGGAATCCGGTAAAACATCAAATCTTCGACATCGCTGCTGCCGTAAAAATTTCGTGAATGAACGGTAGAAACGATGACTGACGAGAATCATTAAACATGACAGACGTGCAAACCTTTCTCAAATTGGCGCATATTTCAATGCTGGGGCATCAACAAGTGCCAGCGTGTGAACTATTCAACTGACCATCATTGATATGGGCATTCGGAGCCGAAGGCCCACTCGTGTACCGTTGTTGACTACACGACACACAGCTTTACGCCTCGCCTGGGACCGCCAACACTGCCATTGGACTGTTGATGACTGGAAACACGTTGCCTGGTCTCACGAGTGTCGTTTCCAATTTTATCGGGTGGATGGACGTGTACGGGTATGGAGACCTCCTCATGAATCTATGGACCCTATATGTCAACAGGGGACTGTTCAAGCTGGTGGAGACTCTGTCATGGTATGGGGCGTGTGCAGTTGGCGTGAAATGGGAACCCTGATACGTTTAAATACGACTCTGACAGGTGACAGATACGTAAACATCCTGTCTAATCACCTGCACCCATTCATGTCCATTGTACATTCCGACAGACGTGGACAATTCCAGCAGGAAAATGCGACACCCCACAAGTATTGAGAGTTGCTACCGAGTGGCTCCAGGAACACTCTTCTGACTTTAGACACTTCCTTTGGCCACCTAAATCACCAGATATGAACATTATTGAGCATATCTGGGATGCCTTGCAACGTCCTGTTCTGAAGAGATCTCCACCGCCTTGCACTCCTATGGATTTGTGGACTGCCCTGCAAGATGCATGGTGTGAATTGCCTCCTGCATACATTCAGACATTAGTTGAATCCATGCCACGTCGTCTTGCGGCACTTCTGCGTTCTCGCGGGGGCCTTACACGATATTAGACAGCTGTACCAGTGTTTTTGGATCTTCAGTGTATGTTTGTCCTATATTTTGGAGTGATTATATAAATGAATGCACTAGACCATTCGAAGCTAGAAAACTACAAAAAGCATGGCATACTTAAAGAATACTGCTGTTGTTTACTTAAAAAGCCTACAAATTGCTTGAATGAACGGCAATACAATTTTTGTTAATTGTTGTTTAACCGTGGAAAAGGAAAGAGCTAATTCTACATAACAGTCGTGCTGATCTACTTCACTGCTGTTTTTTTGTCTTAAGACCACCATGTGCTTAAAATATAAGAGTCTTATTTACCATTTTGCGCATTTATGGACATCATTGTAATCAACTAAGCACTCTTCTGACCTGATTAACCGAACTCTGAAAGGTGAGCTAGTATTCTATTTATTACATTGCACACACAAAGCCATATGCAGTTTTTTTTCACATCTCAAATCACACGAACACTCTCCATATTTAAATTCAGTGGATGTCAATGCATTCCATATGCTGCATAACGTATGTGTCTATTTCACTGCCTAAAAAGGCAAATGCTGGTGTAAAATTAAAGAGAGCAAGATATATTGCAGTATTTTAGAATAATGATAATTCAAGAGTTGATGAATGTTAGGAAACTACGTTGAGCAGTGCGGCGCGGCATTTGGCTTGACCCAGGCACTTACCTCACTACTGACTTCTTATCCCACCTAGCCCAGTCACCTACTAGCTAGGAATGCCGAAGAATATTGTCGTGTAATGCCTTTTGAGTAGAAGCCTCGATGACCCCCTTCGCGAGCGCCTACCAGTTGACACGTGTCACGAGGAAGGTGAACAGCCAGAATGGATCGCAGTTACATGTGTCAAGGTTGTGCCGAGTAAGAGCTGGCATATCGCCAGAGCACCCGGATAGTGCTACGTACATACGTAGGAAAGCGGGAGAAATCGCAGAGCCAAGCAAGAGCACCTCTATCAAGCCCGTGAGATGAGTTGAGCTCCAAGTTATCACAAAATAATCATGTGGAATTCGCCGGAAATCAGAAAACGCGCACCGCGGAGAAATAGCTGACAGTGTAAGCTAGGGGCAAGGTGCCACCTTCCCCCCGCCCCCCAACCTTCAGGAACCAGGGCACGTTTTGTGAAAGGCATTGTTCTGTTTTCGTCCCACCACCCCCTCCCACAACAAGGCGACATGTGCCGAGACTTAGGGAGGGAAACTGGGGAGCATATAAGCGAATTTACTCGAGAAAAGGGATTAGTTCATTATCACCGCGCCGAGGGAAGAGTTGCGTCAAGGAATCGCGAGAAAGACGTGAGCACTAGCCCGAACAGCCATTCAGTGAGACGACACCAAAATGCGGGCCTTTTTGCAAGGCCTACCACTTCTCTGGAGCTCATCCCCAGATGACAGCATGCAACACCAAAATAGTTAAGTATCAAGTCGCCGTCCAGAGAAGCCCCCCTCCACCACGAAGTCGTACACAGTTAATACGAGTAGCCAGAATAGAGTACCACACCTCGGAAGTTTTGCTGTATGTTGTTTTTTGTTCATACTCGAGACAATATATTCGTCCTTCAAAATGAAACAGCAGAAGACTACCTTATTGAAAACCCCTCAACCTTCTAGGCACCTTATAGTCTATGCCTGGAGGAATTAACTACGACCCTATAAACCACTCATATTCCACAGGTGGGGAATAGCGTCAATATTAAGGCTGCACACAGCTTTGTGATGATTTTTATTACTTTGTTTTAATATGTCAATGCTCATAAACAATTTTTTTTTAAAGTCTTTAAAATAATGCTTAACTCTTTCAGCGGAATGTTGAAACATATGATTAGTGTATTCTTTCATCTTACTTATATTTTGAATATCACTTTATTAATTTGAAATTTTAGCATAGGGAATGCTTAGAATTTTTTCTTTAGTTTTAAGTATGTTGTTAGTAAAAGATAATTACGATTTTGTCTGATTAAATGTCACATTTCTCACTTTTACATCTAGAACTTTAAAAATTTCACTTTGACACTAGTTAGAGTCTACAGTGAAATTTTGCAGTGCTTTTATGTAACGTCTAGAAATGTAAACAATGTAGATTACAATTAATGTTATTCCAGCATGGCCGCCTGTCTGCTGAAGTTGTAAAATTCTGAGGCAAGTTTAATCTTTGCTCTACTTCAGGTGCTGTATTATTCTATGGAAATAATTTAATTTTGGTTTTTAAAATGTAGTTTGTTTAATGTGATACAAGAAAATATATTATTTGGAAGTTAACGATTCTATTTAAAAGGAAGATTAAAAGCAAAACAATATGAATCTGTCTAAAAATATTAATAGTTACTGCAAGTGATGTTAAATTTAGAAAACATATTTCCACGGCACAAAATTGCAATTTAGAGCTCACAAAAAAAGTATTTGAAAATTACTTACAAAATTGTTTATTCCTCAAATAATTTCATTACACAGTTCTCTGGGACAGTTATACATAAATAAGAATAACTTACACTAGACGAGAGATTTTATATTAAATAAGCAAGGCCAGCATAGCAACTGACCTCTTTTCTGTGGTTAATATAATCGATTGTACAAAGAAGTAGGTGAAATTAAAATGGGGACAATTACTCATAACACATAGTTGATTAGCTGCCGTGAACAACAACTGATCGCAAGAATAGCTTAGATTATTTTTCAGTAACTCATGAGAAAAGGTATGTTGAAACTTCCACATATTTAATTGTTATTATAATCTACCCAATTTCGGAATTGGTAATTACTATTTCAACAGGGTATATTACTACCTACAATTTACGTGTGTTATTGATGCACATTTCCAATTTGTATAATTGTTATTCTGAATTAGGCTTTTACGAGTGGTATGCCAAACGCTATAAGCTTATGGAACATATCACATATACATATTACAAATATTAATTTAGAAAAAACGTGAACGCAAAAATTTTATATAATTTACTCTATGTCTATAACAATATTATAATATATGTAAAAAAATATTCCCTGGTTAAAAACAAACAAAAACCATTCTCTTGGGGTGATTCTACACAAAAAAATACACATATTAGGTCTTAAATCTGTATGTCACATGTAGCTATATGTTAACATCTGAAGATTCTTTGACAGAGTAGAAAAAGTAGGGCTTTATTAAACACTCCACTCTGAACTACTTTCAGTATTACGTAGGGTTTATGCATGTTACTTAAATTTACGGTAATGTATTTATGAATACAAGTATTTTGAGTAAAATTATCAGCATTATCTACAGAAAAACACGGTAGAGAATAAATGCATTGGTTTGTAAAGGCTAGAATTTTGGCCTTCCAAAATAATTCCCTACAAGAGTCTAATTGTTTTTATCTTACTTTCCAAAGGAAAAAAATGCTCACGAGTTCACTTTTCTGCCTCTGTGTGCATGTGTGTGTGCCTCCCATCTCTAAAAACCTTTGAACGCGTGAATAGAATTTCACCAAACTCGGTACACACATAGTGATTAGTAAGGACGTCCGACTTATATAGTTTTAGATTACGCCAGGCGCTTGCTCTCGAAATGGCGGCCGTTAAAATTTTAGGTTATTATACCATACCTCGAGAACCATTCAAAAGATTTCATCCAATTTTTGTATGTTGGCAGTGCATCACAATACTGTATTAATATAATATTCATACTTTGAATTAGACACTTTATTAATATTCTTCGCTATTTAAAATCATATCTATAATTTCCATTTGTCATAATCTATTATTCCCGATACTCAATTTCTTTAACAACAACCATGAAAAGCACATCACTTCTTTTTTTTTTTTATAAAAACAAAATTTTTTAGGTTATACGCCAAATCGTTCAACTTATAATCTCATAGGTACTTGGGTGGTCTTCTTAAGCGATTGGTACTTCCTTGCTTCCTACTTCGTCTTTCTTCTGTTGATTCGCCTTCTTCTTCCAGCTGAGCTATACCTTAGCTGTAGAAACTCCATTTTATTCCTCTTTATTCTCGACTCCTTCTTCTGTTTCAGCTCCAACCTGGGATGGGGGACTCCATTTCCTTCCTCTTCATTCTCGCCATTCTATTTTATAAACGGACCAAAAAAAGTAAAATTAATTTGGTTAAGTATACTTTTTGGCAAGTCTACTGTGACTCCATTCCCATTCTAGCGTAGAACTCGTAGAACTCGTAGCTCAAATGTTGTCGGTAATTAATTGAGTTTGGTTTTTTTTATCAATACCATATCTCCAACTGCCGCATGTTTGTCCTCAGATTCTCTTTGTATATCCGCGTATTAATTTTTCTTGAAATTTTGGATATGATATTTTTCTTTAACTTTTGAAATTTTATTATGTATGTATGTCGTCATGCTAGAAATCTTGTCTCTAAACTTTCTTGAAGAGAAAAAAACGGTTCTGCCGGACTAGCTTCTGTTTTTTGATGGACGTGGTTTCTATACATGAGTAAATATTTTTTCTATAAAAATTCCCTTTGTAAATTTATTGATGCTCCACCACTATACGATATTTGGTTTAATTCGGTTGAATGGTTCCCAAGATATTACATACTACCCCAAATTTTTAAATGGCCGCCATTTTAAAAGTATGTACCCGACGTGGTTGAAAAATAAAAAAAGAGGCAGGTGTCCTTACTAAGTTTTATATTTGTACCAAGTTTGGTGAAATTCGCTTAACGCATAAAAAATTGAAAGGGGGGACACACATGTACAGAAACACACACAGCACACAACAAACATAGACACACGGACACAGGAAAGTGATATCTTAAGTCTTTCTTTCTTTCGGAAAGTAGTTTAACAACGTACATTTTTACATGGTGACCGAATTTGATCAGCGCTAACAGAAACACAACACTTTTTTCAAAAACACCCATATGTTACTCAAGTGTTGGAACATCTGCATTACAATGTACGTAAAATATTTTCTTTCCCAATAAAATCACTTTCTTTAAAATACTCAAATAATGTTTTCTTCAAGGTGAGTGTATACACTCTTGAACTGGATATTTTCTCATAGTATATTTTACTCATACGACAAAAGATTGTATCAGCATGGAGACGTCTTCACGTAAGGCTTGCCATTTAAAAAGAAAATAACCAGTATAATATCCTTGTACTCGGCATGCAGAGAATACCTCCATCAGCATAAATGTCTACTAAACGGTTCGGGTATAAGGGCCAGTCCTGAACATGAAGACATTTATTTAAAATGAATATGGGGGAAATGTAATACACATATTTAATTTCTTTGGTCGTGTAAATTAATAAAACATATTTTAGGGTAAACGGACTGGTAATTATTTTTCTCTCAATCCAAGAAATAAACTTATATCCCATGCGATAGAAATATGTTCTATTGCTATGGACTACAATACGATGACAAATACAAAAGGAGAATAAATAAATTCAATACGATGAAAAGTTCAAAAGAAAAATAAATAAATAATTATATGAATGACGATATTTGCGATTCATCTGATTGAAAATATTGTAGTCTACTACAAATTAGGCAGCACGAGAAGTTGCACTATTTATCAGCACTACTAAAGATTATAGAGCAAGCGACGTCACAATCGAGCAGTTGTTGTATATTACGGTAAAAATGATTGAGAATCAATTGCTTAGGATCATGATAATACAAAAAATGAATTTGACGGAAAATGTATAAGATTCGAGGATGTGAAATATCAGAGGAAGAAGTGGGGATATAAACACCGAAGAATCAAAAACACTGGTACACCTGCCTAATATCGTGTACGGCCCCCGCGAGCACGCAGAAGTGCCGTAAGACGACGTGGCATGGACTCGACTAACGTCTGAAGGTATGCAGGAGGTAATTCAAACCATGAATCCTGCAGGGCAGTCCACAAATCCATAGGAGTGCGAGGCTGTGGAGATCGCTTCTGAACAGCATGTTGCAAGGCATCCCAGATATGCTCAATAAGATTCATGTCTGGTAATTTATGTGGCCAATGGAAGTTCCTAAAATCAGAAGAGTGGTTTTGGAGCCACTCGGTAGGAACTCTCGATGTGTAGGGGGGTGTCGCATTACCCTGCTGCAATTTTCCACGTCCATCGGAATGCACAATGGACTGGAATGGGTGCAGGTGATCGGACAGGATGCTTACGTATCTGCAACCTGTAACAGTCGTATATAGACGTATCAGGGGTCTCATTTCACGCTAACTGCACACGCCCCATACAATGACAGAGCCTCCACCAGCTTGATCAGTCCCCTGTTCACATGTAGGGTCCATAGATACATGAGGATGTCTCCATACTCGTACACGTCCAACCTCCTGATACAATTGGAAACAAGACTTGTCAGACCAAGCAACGTGTTTCCAGTCATCAACAGTCCAATGGCGGTGTTGACGGGACCAGGCGAGGCGTAAAGCTTTGTTTCGTGCAGTCAACAATGGTACACGTGTGGACATTCGGCTCCGAATGCCCATATCAATGATGGTCCGTTGAAGAGTTCTCACGCTGGCACTGGTTAATACCCCAGCATTGAAATCTGCGCCGATTTGAGAAAGGGTTGTACATCTGTCACGTTTAATAATTCTCGTCAGTCGTCGTTTGTATTGTTCATTCACGACATTTTTCCGGAAGCAGCGCTGTCGAAGATTTGATGTTTTACCGGATTTTCGATATTCACGGTACACTCGTGAAATGGTCGTACGCGAAAATCGAAATTGTATTTCTACCTCGGAGATCCTATGTCCCATCTCTCGTGCGCCGACTATAACAGCACGTTCGAACTCACTTAAATCTTGATAACCTGCCATTGTAGCAGCAGTAACCGATCTAGCAACTTCGCCAGACGCTTGTTGTCTTATATAGGCGCTGACGATCTCATCGCGTTTCTCTTATTGGTTCCATACCTCTGTTGTTTGCAAACGCACGCCTATACCAGTTCTTTTGGCTCTCCAGTGTATAAATAAGGGAAATAAGGTGTACGAGTGGGCAAAGAAGTATGGACGCTGGATGGGAGAAAGGGGGAAGACTGGATGTAGTAGAGAAGGAATGGAAGTTTTGCGCCAGAAATAGGAGTTAGGCTTATGACTCCTTGGCTTTGACCTTTAAAACCGACCAACGTTTTATGTCTGTGACATTGACCTTAGGAATAGATCATAGATGACCTTTAAGTTACCTTGCCCTTCTCCTTAATGATGTTACACTCAAAATGCGTAAAAATATTAAAATTTTTTTTTCAATTATTGGAGATTAATTAAAATAAAATTACGAGTAAATATAGGTTTTCAATTTTTTTGTTTTATGAAAATTTGTTTTTAGAATTCGTACTATTAAACTTTCTGAAAAGTTATCCCACATAACTCAAAATTCGACTTAAGTAGTACCTTATTTCGAACCTCGATTCCGGTGCATTGTCCTGTGTTCGACTCCTCGATTCTGCAATTTTTCACCATCACTGATTACTCTCAGCATCTACGCTCACAACTTAATAGGCAACTTCATCGCCACTGACTTACTACTTTAGACCCCACCGTCCTATGCTGTCGTGTTCCCTCGGCCACTACAGCGACGTGATATTTTGTTATTATAAAATATGAACAAAGTGTAGGAAATACTACTTATCGCGTACATGCGGATGCATCAGTCAGTTAGGAAATCGCCATCCACAACCTCGGTCGAACGTATCTGTAGCCATATTAGATTTAACTATGCCAACTATAAATTATGTAACTTAAAACTAATTAAAAAATAATTTTTTTCAAAGTAATGTTTTTACGTGCTAAATATACATGCTGTATACGTTTTATTCAATATGCCTGTAAAATCATTGGATTGGATAGGGCTCCTTAACTTCCCCCGGTGTTATGCCTGAAGGCTTATCAGGTGAAGGCTTGCAAACTAATTTATGACCTAATTTAAACTAACAACCATGCCTTATCTGGGATTCGAATACAAAACCTCCCGCACCCCAGACCGGCGGCTTACCAACCAATTGCACCACGGGAGGTCGGCTGTAAAATCATAAAATGGATACAGTAAAATCATTAAATGGATACTCTCCCGATTTTAAAAAAACCTATTTTCTTATAGTCGTAAAATTGGAAGATGATTGCAGCGGGACTGTGCAAAATATTTCTATAACACTCCTTCCCATGTCCACACCACAGTCTCCACTCTCCAGTGCTACTCTGGGAGCACCCTGGTCACTTCCTGCAGCCGCACTGCACTAGTCTATAGCTTCCAGTACGCCACCACGACTCTTGCCGCACACTGCAGTCGCGTGCACTAGCTCTTGCCACCGTGAGTTGTATTCTTCGTCGCCTCGACGTCCGCTATCCTCGTCCACTCCACCCACACCCAGCACAGCACAGGGCTTGGTGGTGTACGTATATCTTGTTCAAATTAACTTCACCCTTTTTAATCAAGCCCTTGAAAAATCGCCCTGTGTATGTCATATTTGTTGAACTTTTAATTATAATTTGTCTATAAATTAGAAGTCCATTTATATAATTTATGTGAACAAAACCGGGGGAAATAGATGTGTTGTTAATACCTAGTAATAAATAGTTTTCAAGCAAAATATTATGAAACTGAGTGCACACAAATGAAGCGTGTTGTCCCTTTGGTGTAATTTTATAGACTTGGCTGAGCTTAGATTGCATGAAGTGGGGAATCGCTTAAAAGTATAACTTAAGCTGGACTTCAGAAAAGTTGGAAGTGACACGGCCTCATCTAGATGATTCCATAGTGGAACCACTTCTGCAATATTTTGGACACATACTGTGTGAGTCATCAAGGTAAGCCCCGCAGGTGTGTGAATCGGGAATATGTGCTCTTCTATCTTTATGCTTTCAGCACCGCTGGTCATCAGAGAAGAAATATACACCCGGCTTTGGTGGTGGGGGTAAGAGATTTAAGTGGCTCTTAACAACGAGGTCTTGAGAGCCGATGATGGTGAAATGAAGTGAGAATGGAGTAGCGCCGGAATGCATGGGCGGGAAAAACGGGTGATCCCCGAGATAACCCGCCAACCAGCGGCATCGTCCAGCACGATTCCCACTTGCAAAAAATCCGGAGTGACCCGGCTGTGGATTGAAACAGGTTCGCCTTGGTGGGAGGCGAGCAGTCTAGCCACTTGTTTCACCACCCACATCACCCCCATTTTACGGAAACAATATGACACCGGGGCTCGCGAAAAAAACCTTTGATTACTTTACTTTATATAAAGTATCGATTTGTTATATTTCCGTTCCCCAGAAAATATTTTAAGTATTTTGATGAAAAAAGGGGAGAGAGGGGTATTGAAATTTCAAATGGGAACGGGGGTCATACATCGTTGGATAGATCGTATAAAAATAAAGAACATTTACAAAGAGCGTTTTTTTTCTGATGGCCATAGTTTAAGCACAACCAATAGAAATAAAACAAATAAAACTGAGCGCCATTACGGTATTTCTTCCGGTTGGAGTGTGAGACTCGCTTTGATACTAGCATTGACCTGTGTGCAGTGATGTGTGGACCCGTTCAATTGATATTAGAAGACTGTTTCCGAGCAAAAGTGGCGAATAAGGCAGCGCAAGGCAGCAAGCATACAAGCCATCTACCACTTACAGTTACCGCAAGTTTTGCATGAAAATTAACTGACAATCCAAAGTTCCTCTATTCAGACAATCATTAGTTGTACATCACAACCATTACTTGAGTATGTTGTTTCCGTGTCACAAATCGTCTATCTGTCGTGTTACTTGCTGTCTGAATGCAATGCAGTTTACAAACGAAGAAACATTTGAAATGCTGATGATACTAGGATAATGTCGTTGGAATTAAAGACCGTCTGCCCGTTTGTACGCAGAGATATTTCCACATCGCACCCCTCGCTCGTAAAATGCCTTGCATGTGGTGCGCGTACAAACTGGCTAGTGCATCCGACACACAACAAAGGTCATCACATCAGATAATATGTGAGAGACGAGAGGGCTGTTGATGTACTTGCTGCCATTGGAGTTAATCCTCATGATTCTAAAT
Organism: Clitarchus hookeri; assembly: GCA_002778355.1. NCBI lineage: Eukaryota > Metazoa > Arthropoda > Insecta > Phasmatodea > Phasmatidae > Clitarchus > Clitarchus hookeri. The sequence continues at coordinate 724,907 of NQII01000512.1, forward strand.
GTAGAATTGCGCGCCACTCATGATTGACCCAAAGTACAGTATTGAGGATCCTCGCCGATAATCTTTCACATCCGTACCATGCGCGTCTGCACCAAGAACTTGGGAAAAACTACTTTCCTAAGCGCATTGATTTATGCAACTGATACCTGAGCAAGAACCTTGTTTGCCATTGCAGCATTTTGAGGACTGAGGAGGCCACATTCAAGATAAATGGTGACGTTTACATACATAATGCCCGTTACTGGTCTGTAGTCAACCCATATTGGCTACGTAAAGTGGATAGCTAGCATGTGTGGAGCCTTAATACTTGGCGTGGTCTTCTCGGACATCGTGTCATAGAACCATATTTTTTTGAAAGGCCATTGAATGGTGCAGCTAATGAAGACTTCCTAGAGGTTATTTTAGCTAATCGAAGATGTCTCTCTCGCTCTGAAATTAACACTGTGTCTTCAACAGGATGGCTGTCCTGCTCACTTTTCACGCAGTGCTCGGCTAGTTGCTGACACGTTATTCCCCAGATGGTGGATTTGACGATTGAGTCTTGTAGCTTGGCCACCACGTTCTCCAGACTTGGCTTCAACTAACTTAAAAGACATCGTCTACCGCGTGCCTCCAACAACGAGGGAAGATATAAAATTACATAACCATAGCAGCATGTGGATCTCTAGGCTGTGCTGATGTACGCCGAGCAACCGCGAACGAAAGAGAGTAGAGTCGTGTCTGACGCAGAGTGGTCGACGTTTCGAACACTTATGAAGAGTGCTGTGTGCGAATGGGTGTTCCCAGTTAATGGTAGTTCTTTCAAACTATACTGTTATTTACAGTACATCTTACTTCCTTTTGATTTTGCGTACACTAGTTTTGCACGCCAGAAAACAACATGTTTTGTGGATTTCCTTTTGATTGTAAATACGAAAAACACGTTTTCAATCCTTCTGATTAGATTGTGTGTAAACTACGTACGTAAAAAACCATAGGTATGCTTGGATTTTTTTATTTAATGTGCGTAAACTATGGACGTCAGAAAAGACTCTCTTAGTAAATGTTGTTTCTTTTTAGACGATATATTCAACGATATCTTATACGACCCCTTTCCCATTTGAAATTTCAACTGTCATCCCCCATTCCCCTGATTCCAGTATGTTCTGGGGAACTGAATTACTACAGATCGATGCTTCATATCAAAGTTAATTCGCGAACCGCCTGTGTTGTGTTCTTTACGAGAAAAGGGGGAGATACGGGTAACGTGAATCACGCGGTATGTATCTGCAAGTTAAGCATACTTTCTGAGAAAAAAACATTATTAAAAAAAAAACAATAAGTGAAATCAAATAATTTAATGAAGTCTTAGTCGACTGCATTCACCACGACTGTCAGCTAAGCAGAATAAAAGAGCAGGAGTAAATGTTTACCAACTATAACTGTCCACTTCTTCTGATTCGGATAGGGATGTAGGGTTATTTTAAAGTTATTATTGAATTAACTAATTTTTAACTTTCAGAACGCATTACAGAAGAGGATTATGGAGACTTTGGTACATCGGGACCTGGGACAGCAGTGTCAGAGCTGTTCGAGCTCTGTCATTATGGCCGCCGGCCATCTTGGATCCAGGTGGCTTTGACTTTTGACCTTGCCCCCTGTGACATTTTACCTTAACTCTGGTGACATTTTACCTTAACTCTGGTGACATTTTACCTTGACCACGGTGACCTTTGATCTTGGAAACCCGAAACAATCCACAAAAATAAATACTAAAAATTAAAAAAGCAGGCATCACAACTATTTCTGGGCGTTATGGGTGCACGAAGTTTGTCGCAAAAATGAACACCGATAAAGGGTGATTTAGCTCTCGCTTCTGATCTTTCGAAAATTCATCTTTCGTATGTCTATGTGACACACTGGCATGGATGGGTTGAAACATTGCCAACATTTGTATGTATTTTAGCAGGTTCATAATGATCTGGGGACCATTTAGATTCGGTATTTAGCTCTCATATTTTAAGGCGTCCTCTGAAATTAAAAAAAATATTTATATTATCTTATTCCAATTTTTTTTTTTTCAATGACCAGGGCCTTGGTGTGTAAACATAAACGTTTCCTCTTAAACTTCAAGATTAATGCAACTTAAAATACTAGGGTTTTTTCTCTTCGGAATATCTCATCAATTAGGAAATATAAATATGTAGCACTGTTCGTGGCATCAAATGTATTATCTTAAGTTCGTTACTGGGAAATATTTTTTCCTATTTCTCTAATGGGTGGTCTGTTTTCTGTTACCTTAATTTGATTTCATGCGAGAGTGTGTGTAGGTATATATACATACACAAATATATATATATATATATTTAAAATCGGTGAAAAAATGTCTTAGGTTTTCCCGTCGCAAAAAGGGTTAAATATTTTATTAATGAAAAGAGTTTTACACGTATTTGCAAATGTGAGCGAGTGAAAGATACTATTAGATTTTTTTCCCGCAAAGTTTTAACATTAATTGACCACTGTGTACGTGGGCGTGGAAATATTTCTAATTATATGCTTCAGCGGATGAAAGGACTCATTCGTTGGGTTATGAAGAGAATAATAATGACCTGATTCGGTATATATTACTAGCGGTATCAGACTGCCTTACAACGAATCGGGTGCAAAATTGTGTCTTTAAATACCTGTAAAAGGCAAAAATAATAAAAAGGAATTACTAATACCAAATAAATATTTGTACTCAATATAGTGATTTTTTTTAAATTAATACGTACATATTTGCCTGCATTAATTGTTTAAATTTTTTTGTATTATATCGTTTTAGAAACGAGGATCGCTCATGATTCTGAAAGCTTAATGTCGTGAATTCGATGAGAGAGAAAAAGGTTCAACCCCTCTTACTCTTATAATGAACAGATGTTAATATTTTTTATTCATGTCTTCCTACTAGATTCTTGTAAAATAGTAGCATGAGCTTACATTTTCTAGGTGGTGTGCAAGCTAAAATAATAATAAAAGTAAATTTTACATCCTTTTGCGATGGATCGAGTTGCTAGGGCAACAGGAACAAGTAAGGACTCGACCAAGAAACCATCCCGGCATTCACCTGGAGCGATATTTTTAAAAATAAATTCGACCGAACGAGTCGAGTAACGAACCCGGGTAACCCTGAAAATGGGTATCCGCTGGGGGTGACTTGTGCGTGCAGATATCATCTGTGTTTATTATCCTATGAATTAAAGTTGGCGTGTGTTAGAAATAAAACCTGCTGCTGAAACGACAAGACACCCGAGCCGCTTTGGCACAGCACAGCTCTCAGGCGGTGGTCAGTGCGCTAGGGCAAAGTCCAACTCAACACCTGCTGCAGCGCGGCTGGACGTGTGCGCGAGCTCAGATTACGACTGCACGTGTCTCTCGTTTACTTCTGTAATGGGACTCGTGACCACTTCTTTAAGTATGGTTTTGCCTTAATAGTTTTTTAATACGTATATCAGTCTCGCCTGAAATTGGGATATTTCTGGCTCTGTGAGTGTGTGCGCTTGTGCGTGTGTGTGTGTTTGACGTATGAGCAAGTGAAGAATGTACCATTTTTTCTCATTTCTTAGTTTCAATGAATTACAAAGTATCATTGGTTTCACCGGAATTAAGAAAAAAAAAATATTTTTTTTTATACGGAAATAAACAAAGGTGGAGTTCTAGCCAGAATTCATTTACAAAAAAATATGAGAATTAATTTTCTACATTTGAAAGGGATTAATTAAAATTACTCTAAACTTTCATCGCCTCTGTAATGCACTAGCTGCAATATGCTCTAACGTTTTCTTACTTGTGAAGTATTTCCTTATATGTCTCGACAAGGTTGAAGGGTAGTGAGTGAGAGCTGTACGCAAGTGTGTTTGCTGGAATTCATATTGTGGTATAAATCTGCTTGGCGAACTAGCATCTTGGTAATACAACTTTGTTTTAATTCACGTAGTTCATAAAGAGTAAATACTTTTGACCCCTGGTATATAAGAGGTCGCACATATACATACACATGTTCCCATGTCACTTTTCATTCGGCTAAAGTCATGTAGCAGTTTGTTTGACTCTAGAGGGGGAGGGTGGGGGTGTTTTTACCGCGGATCAGATGTATCTCCTTATGTCACGAGAGCACACGAATGTATGAAAATATAGACATTTTATTTGCCTAAGGTATCGTATGATTTTGTACTTGTGGTGGGTGTACCTTTATGCTAGCGTTTTCTCACGGTATATAATTTTTTCTCCCGAGAAACTTACTATACGTACATTATTTGCATGTTTAAAGAGTTTTATATCCGGGCACTGGCTACTATAATTATCGTTGCACGTCGAGTAATCATACGGATTTTTTTACCGCTGCCTAAATTTCCTTACGTACTGACTAAAAACACGGGAGGAAATGTTTTTTAATGAACAGTGTCTATGCTTAGGTGAGGGGGAATGTATGCGATCCTTCACTTGTGTATTGCATACCGTGAAGGGTAGCGAGGTGGTTTTAACTTTTTTTCTGGGGTTTTAGAGCCATGATTACTTTATAGAAAGCTGCATAACGCATTCGTACACGACACATGATTTTTGCCAACATGAATTTTAAACAAACGTTTTGCTAAGAAGGGCAAGCATCTTGTTTAGCGGGGAAGGGGCATTTGGTGATCAATTTTTCGTTAATACCCTGAAACACGCTCTTTGTATTATTCTTTCTCGTGACGCACATTTCGAGTATGAAGATTTTACAGTATTTTTGATATCTTGCCTTTTGATTCGAAATCCTTACTTTCGTTGAATAGGGTCGGTTTTACAATGCTACGTTTGAGCGATACATTAAATTTTATTGGTAGTGTGTTTATGTGGAGAGCCAACAGCGATGTTTTCCCCCATTCGAGTTAAACATCTGCAGTATCCTTAAAATACTCGCTCTCGTTGTGGAAGCATAATATTTAGAATGTGTTGGAATGCAGTTTGGGCCTCCACGAAACCATTCACATTGATCAACCCAGACCCTGCCACGATTCTTGGTCGTGACGGTTGCCGGCACGATGGTGGATACTCATCCTTAACCCTTGGTTTTGTGGAAAGTAAACTCGTACGCTGCGGTGAAAGAGACTGTACACGACGGATTTTGGCAGGTGAAGGTACTACAGCTACGTAGGTTTTTGCATGCCTCTGCACGTTATTGCACCTTGCAAATGCCATGCCACATTTTACACACTGATATGTCACTCGAACTCGAACTGCATTATTCGAACATTCATACTTTTCGTGTCTTCGAGCACATTTGGCGAATGCAAACGAAGTGTTATAGTAGCGTCACGGGTACTGAGGTAACGTATTTGCAAATTAATTAGGTGGTAAATATATAAATTAAAAAAAAAACTCAATTCTAGTACCGTATTTCATGAGATTATTTTCCTCCAGAGACTAACTGGCCCAAACCAATATTCCAAATTTGAGCAGATTTGTAATTTTGCGGAAAAATATATGCGCATTACGTGCACGCTTGATAATATCGTGTCACCTGATGTAATTATATATCTTAAATTACCAGACAGAATGCTAAAAGACGAAATGTAAGATAGTGATCTGTCACCTCTGGCATTAGACGAGAAACTGTGCCGATGGTCGACAGTTATCCCATTATATACTTTCCCCACACTAGCACGCTCTGGCGGACAATACTGAAAACAAGAACGGTAGTGGTAAGCGATTAAGGGTGTGTATAATTGGTCTTACTAAAGTGGTGGGGTGAGGGAAAACAGAATACATACTCAATTTCAATTATAGTTTAATTAGCATGGAAATAAAAAAATATTTTTGATCGGTCTTAATTAAAGTTTTTAATTAAAAAAATTATCGTCTTAAATAAATTATGCATGTTGTTATATAGTTGATTGGAAAAATAATATTTTTTTTAAAAAACATGAAAAAATAAAGGTTTTTGTATGTCTATGAAACAAATGTGAGGGCCGACAGCTCACTTTGCGGCTTAATTGTCAGAATGAGCGGGTACTGACAGCTCGCTTGGCAGTGAAATCAAGAAATTAACCCTATATATGTGTTGAAAATATAATCCAATATAGAGGCCGCCGACAGCACCACTTATACTTTAAAAACATAAACAAATATGGCAGCCGCCTAGTGGCTAAACAGGCAGGTAGTGTGATAACGAAATCGGTAATTAATATACTAGCGCCACCTAGGTGTTGAAAATAAAAACAAATGACAAATTAAAAACAAAAATTCTGAATGAGTATATGTGAGGGGTGGTGGGGATGGAGATCTGCCCCCTAATTGGTAGAACGAAGGCGTGTTATTGATGTTAGAGTGGGGCAATTAGCCAATGAGAAACATTGGTCGAGCAATTTAATATATTGGAATGTGGTGGTGGGGGTGGGGCAATTAGATAATGAGAAACATTGGCGGAGCAATTTAATATATTGGAAGGTGGTGGTGGGCGTGGGGCAATTAGGCACTGAGAAACATTGGCTGAGCAATTAAGTATATTGGAATGGTTTGGTGGAGGTGGGTTCAATTAGCTAATGAGAAACATTGGCGGAGTAATTAAATATATTGGAAGGGGGAGTGGAGGGGATTAGTCGTCTGCTGGGCGTGGTGCTGGAGGAACTCCAGCAATGTTTAAACAAATAAACGAAAAACCAAAATGGCGTCCTCCAGCAATGTACAAACAAATGACAAACAAAAACCAAGATGGCCGAACACGATAGAATGATTATTGGTGAGGGACGGTGCGGGCGAGGGGAACCTCCGGAAATGCAAGTTCTTAAAATATATCTTTCAATAATGATTTTTTAAAATACATTTTTAATAGTAAATTTTTTTTAGCAATGCATTTTTTAAATAATTTTCAATCATTTTTTTAATGATCTTTAAACGACTTTTAAGAATTTTGTTTAGGATTTTTAAGAATATTTTGTGTTGTCAAGGTCAAAGGTCACCAGGGTCAATGTCAAAGGCCACTGAGATCAATGTCAAAGGCAAGGTCAACGCCACCTGGATCCAAGATGGCCGTCGGCTGGGCGGAATGACAGAACGAACTGCTCCGACGCTCTGGTCCCTGGTCGTGATGTGCCAAAGTCCCCATGATCTCTCTACTCTTTATATATACCTATATATAATTATATATATATATATTAGTATTTTCATGGTTTAGATCATGGAAAAGCAAATTGCAGAAAGTAAATATGTTTTTAAAACGGCTATAACTTAAATGAGAGTCAGAACCATAAATTTAACGAAAGTGAATAGAGCGACTGTTTAAGTGTGATAAGTTTGACTGCCAGTCAGATCAGAATCGGTGACGTGATGATTGTGTAGAAGGCCAACCACAACAAGGAGATTGTGTTCTCCACGCAGACGGAATGAGCGGTTGGGGACATAACACGGGGCCGAGGGAAAGGTGTGTCGTCTGTACTTACTACCTGGGGTTGTTATGGCAGAGGTTGTTAATAAATGAATTCAGGAGTGCCGCGCATCCATCGTGTACTGACGAGGGTGAAGTGAGGTTAAGATGAAGCAAGGTGGATTGCGAACGTGGGGGAAGCTGGAAAGCCCCGAGAAGTAGGCTACTGACCTGTCTAATAGCTATAATGTGCATGCTGGACAGTTGTCTGTTGGCCAAATGACGATATATTTTGTGCCTGTCGAAAAAATGACTTCCTGTCAGCTGATGCATCCCTCAGTTTCAAAAATGCTTTCAAATCAGGTTCAACTCTGAATAGCATCGTTTCAAAAGTGAATCCAGCAACTGAACAACAAACAATATAAAATAACATAAAAATGTAGAAAAATAAGGAAAGATACTTAAAAACCAAAAGGAAAAAACACGCTCGGGACGTTTTACAATGTCTGTGAGCAAAGAAGTTTCTTAAGTCTTTTGTGTTCATTTTAAATCGCTGCATTGGTTGACGATATTTTCTGCTCGTTTGGCGTAGTTTAAGTTAACTTAGTCTTATTACTGAGTGAGCATTACTGAGTGTTGCCATCAAGCTTAAGAGTGATACAAGTATTTTTTATAAAACTTATCACGTTTCCTATTATTCACCAAATGAATATTATGTCAGGGTCAATAACAATGTCATGTTCACATGCGATGGATGGAAACAGACTTAGTAGACAATTAAGCTGTAACCTAAAGAAAGCCGTCAAGGGCGCTCAGTCAACCACGAACAGCATTAAGGTCTATACAGGTCCCAATGTGCAGATTTTCTATCTTTTCAATCAACTCTTCCTTCTTTTTAGCAACTTTCAAAACAGGAAGCTCAATTTTTTTATGGTGCATGTGCTGAAGTATGTGGTACAATTTACACTACTGACAGTACTAATTTCTTATGAGACGGCTTGTTTACTGTCCAGAGCTGCTGCTTTTGTCATATGCTCAGAACCTGCAGACGACACAGTGACGGAACGCTGCCAGGAGCTAATTGCCGAATCCGTCGCTGCAGGGTTCTCTGCTGAGCGTAGTTGCGGCGCCATTCTCACGGCGGCTTGCTGGGCCACAGGCATCGTCGGAGAAGGAAGTGGTGTAACAGGAAGACTCGCCAAGATGAGCGGCAAGTGGTTGGTGTTGATGGTCCTGGTGCTCTCTACAACTGCCTGCTCTGTGCGGTGCGACGAGCTGGCCTGTCTAGGCAACCTGCAGCTTGATCACGTGGTGAGTCCAGCCTTCCATAGAGAAGGTGTTGCACAGAGTGCATATCTAGGACTATAGGTTGTTCACTGTCAACTCAGTACTTTTGAAAGTCCTGCTTAAGTTATACTTGTATGCACGTTCTGTCTTCTACCGCCACAGGAAAAATTAACATTACCAAGGGCCTGGTGACTTTATTCAGGCAATTGTGAAATTATTAGGAAAGTAAATATTTTACAAACTTTCTAATTCTTGCACTGATATGCATTAAATATCAGAAACCAAAATAACATATTTTAATATTCAGAAATGTGTACCTTACGCTTTTAATTTAACGTAACGACATGAAACTACTTCCCCTCCGTTGTTGCCAACTTTACTGGGCACATGATCTAAAATACATGACTCTAGCGGCCATAATATTTTCCAACGTTGATTTTAAAAATGTTTAGTTAATAGCGAACAGCCCATAGGTGATATTTTTGTGATTCATGTTCACTTGTTAAGTGGTGGTAGCAAGTTCTGTGACTGGCCTCCTTCTTCATGCCTAGCTTCATCACGGTGTAAACGTAGGGACACATAGGACTCGACATTGATAGTGAGCAAAACAAATGCCGCTGATTATTGACAAACGCAGTAAAGGAATGGGTTGGGGTGATTTGGACGGCTCTTAATATTGGAATCTTAAGAACCGATGTGGGTGAATCGAGAATGAAGGTGGAGCAGCACCGGAATACATGGGCGAAGGAAACGGAAGATTCCCGAGAAAACCCGTCGACCAGTGGCATTGTGCGGCACGATTCTCAAGTGCGGAAATTCGGGAATCTGAACCCGGTAGGCCTTGGCGGAAGGCGATCGTTTTAGCCACTGCGCCAATGCGGCCTCAATAATGCAATTGCATTAAAAATTATTAACTTATGGAAAAACGCCAGTCGTAAAGAATCCGTTGCTCAGAAACGATATTACTGATCTTACGTAGACGGGTATTAGTGGTCGTGGACCCGTGGTTTCTTGAAACAAGTTGCAGATGCAATTACCTCTGTTTTGTGTGAATAATGTCTATAACATTAAAATGTATAGCTGTTAGGCTTAACAGAGACAAACAATTAAACAAAAGAGGCGCATGATTTAAATATGATTAGTTTTATAACGTTGGTATTTGGAAGCATGTAAACAGTGTCGCATTCAAGTAAAATCATTTCAGGCTAAAAGTCTTGAGTTTGATGCAGATCCTCAATATAGTTTTTAAATGAATGTTTTTCAGTGTGTCAATAGCGACTACTCGAATGATACAGAATATTGTTTTTGTTAGAATAACAACACACATATTTCTATAACGAACTTGGTACGAAAATAATTTTATAACTGCAGTCTTTTGGCAAAAAAAAAGGAACTTAATTGAAATATTTATAAATAGATGGCATGCCTCTGCTCCATTCAACCACTATTAATACTTAAAATATTGGTGTAGTAATTTGTCAAATATCTGCTACATGACCGTATTTATCAACAAACGAGAAGTTACAGATACAACTAATGAGCCTACTTCCTCTACATTGATACAAATAATTTTGACGGCGTTCTTAAAAGCTTGCACGACAAGCAGGGCTGTCGACAGACATCTCGGGACCACTCACAAATTAATATTTCGGAGGCGTAGTCATGGGTGTCCGTTTGTCCGTTAACTTCGAACGTGTGGGGCTGCCCTGAGCCTTGGGGCCCGGGACAAATGTACCCTTTCTCCCCCCTCCACTTGTCGACGGCACTGACGGCATGTAGGCCTTGATGTCTCGTTCATAGCGATGTAATTTATTATGGAACCAGTAACTTATGCAACACTAGTGAGGTAATGACAAATACACACCTCTTAAAACACGGTGCACTAACACAGAACCCCTCGTAACATAAGCTGGCGTGCAACTAACTTAATTATGGGGCTGGTTATTATCAGTATAATGTTTTTTTAGAAAGGGCCAACTGCCATAAAGTATTTACAGTGCCGCCATTTTGAAAAATAACGCATGAGTCACTTAATTTATGTATGGCATACCGTAGCACTACTAGTGTGCAGAATTTGGTGGGAATAGGAGATTTTTACGCAAAGATATGTTATAAAAGCACCATTTTATCATTAGCTGCTACCTTGAGAAAAGGCGAAAAGGCTTTGTATTAGCACATTCGAATGTAGTTAAGAAAAAGGAATCCAAGTTCCAGACTGATGCATTTGAGAAAACGGAATTGTAATTTACAACGGCGACAAATAAAATATGATATAATTGCATACCAACGAAATGTAAACATGTCTCAATAGCAACAAAATTAATCAAAGTTATCAATGAATCACTAAAGTATCTCTAATGGTGCTAATTATTAATAAAACATGGTAGATGGTTATATATTGCGCTTTACAAAACATACGTTTATTAATATTGCAATAAAGAGACTGCAGCATGTGCTTGATAAAGCAACAAGATTAATGATACCACATGAGGATAATATTATTTTTTGAGATGTCGAGGAAAAATAGTTTACGCCATCTTGGATTTCAAAATTTTCCGTAGTAATTTTTGTGTAAAATAGGTGTACTGACACTGGTATATTATAAATTGCTAGCAATTTGTGTGCACAGATGGAGAGAGAATACCGTGTAGAAAGACACAACAACCATATGGATTGATTTCCGCCTTAGACCACCTAGTATACGTTGTTGGTACGCGGACCAGCAACCGTTATAACGCAAAGGCGTTGAAGTCTGTTATTTTCTCCTATCTTCAGGATCAGTCTGGAGCCCTGTACCAACAGAACAATGCGCAGATGCATGTGGCACACATCGTATGACGGTTCCTAGATAACCACCATGTCATGCTGCTTTGATGGCCTGCATGTTCACCAGATATTTCGCCCATCTTAAACGTGTTGTCCATGGTCGGACGACGACTGGCTGGTGACAGAACACCCGCGACCAACGGACCGACTCTGGGCACGATCGAAGCTGCATGGGTGGAGATACCCCAGACGGACATCGGAAGCCTCTTCCTCTCAACTTCGCGTTGTTTATCAGAGGTTATTGCCGCCAGTGGCGAGGCTACGCAGTACTGGATTCCCCATGTCATCTACGTCATAGCGAGCTGCAAGAGTAATCATGCCACCCGTTGTATGATGCATAAGTAATAGAAAATGGGCATTCGAACACAGGTTCGAAACAGGGAGCTGGGAGCCCCGGAATGTGAGAGCAGGAGGAATGCATTTGCAGGAGTAGGAATGCATTAACAGAAGGTCGGCCATGTTGGCGGCCATATTGGTGACCATGTGTGCAGTCAGTACAATCGAGAACATACCATCCCATGGTGGCCATTTTGTCAGCCAGTAAATAAAAAAGTTATGTAATAATTTATTTAAAAAAAATTAAAAATTATCAGCGGCCATACTGGATGATGTGTAGAACATGCAATGACATGGTGGCCATTTTGCCAGCAAGTAAATTAAACAAGTTATGTAATATGTTATGTAAAAATAATTATAAAATTTTAAAAATTATCGGCGGCTATATTGGATGGTGTCTAGAACATGCAATGTCATGGTGACAATTTTGCCAGCCAGTCAATTAAAAAGTTATGCAAAAATAAGTATACATTTTTTTAAATTATTGGTGGCCATGAAGGTGGCCATGTTTGCAGTCAGTACATTCTAGAAAATGCAATGACATGTTAGCCATTTTGCCAGCCAGTAAAATTTAAAAAGTTATGTAGAAAGTTAAGTAAAAATAAGTATACAATTTTTAAATTATCGGCAGCCATATTGGATGGTGCCAAACCTGTATCTTCGTCGTGACCACCCTCCATAGAGTTGGGCGGCAGCCATGTTGGTACCACCACCTCAGCAGCAGTAGCAGCCATGTTGGCAGCCATGTTTGCAGTCAGTACAAGATGTTTACAATGACGACCATTTTGCCAGCCAGTAAATTATAAATGTTATGTAAAAAGTAGTATACATTTTTTTTAAATTATCGGCAGCCATATTGGATGCTATGTCACCTCTCTCTCTTCGTCGTGACCCCTCCTCCATAGCGGCAGCCATGTTGGCACCACCACCAGCCATTAAATCGTGCGAGGCTGCGCACATTGAAGTGTTTTTAAAAAGTACTTCATTCACAGCATAATTATTGGTATGTAAAATTTAAATGAAAGTATCAAAACACCCAAAAATAATATGTGTTTAACATGCTGTTGTTATTGTTGTGTTAGTTTCTTAGGAATTGAAAATGATGATGAATATTTCAAATTAAACACTTGCAATTATCTCAGCCCAGGTATTCAATTGAACTCAACACACACAGTAAATAAGTGTTTAAGAAATAAAAGGATTTTTTTAATAAAAAGAAATAAAAAGCATGACACAGGCTTATCTACGCCTTTTATTAAACGCAATACGTACACACACATTGTATTTCGCAGTAAGCAATCTGATTTTAATGTATCACATTTCAGCAGTAAAAAAAACTTGGTATAGAAAATTAATCACGCAGATTTAATATCTGCGATAAGTTAATATAAAAAAAAAATGAAGGTTAATAAACTTGGTACACAAAAATAATACGTGAAACGTACTTACAATCACATTTCAGTAGTAAAAGTTGGTATAGAACATTAACCATGCTGATTTAATATCTGCAATAAGTGAATATTTAAAAAAATTTCAGGTTAATAAACTTGGTACATAAAAATACGTGAAACGAACTTACAATATAAGGTGCCAACCCATATTTCCATCTGCATGACATAACCATGCAGACGGACCCCGGACTTGGAACCAGCAGTACGCAATTCCTACAAAACTATCAATACATATATATATATATATATATAATTATATATATTGGCAACTTCAGAGATATAGTGAACAGGTAGGTTGCGGAGCAGCAAGGGGGGAAACANACAGGTAGGTTGCGGAGCAGCAAGGGGGGAAACAATGAAGCGAGCGCTTCGTCGACGGGGAAACAAAAAAATATACAGACAGGACACTACAGTATGATAGAGGCGACACAGGTGTAATGCCAACACACACAGTGCGATGGAGAGTGCGGAGAACAGTTAAATTAACACTAATATGACTATTACAGTAGTAGAAAGCCGGGTGGAAACCATACACATGAGAAAGTATGATTGCTATAATCTAGCACATAAGCTTGACAAGTTTTTTGCCGATGGTGAGACTACACGTGAATACAGAGGGGGTAATTGAAACATACAAAAGAAAGATACTCAATGTGCACTGAAAACGTACAGCTTTTAGCATATGTGAAAAAAAAGGGAACTCATGAGAGGCATACCTGGCAAGTCTACTACTTGCGTGTGCTCCAGTATACCTCAGTAAAAAAAACATGTACAGGACGTGCTGGTAACATGCATGACAAGAATACTTACATGCTACCACCCAGTATACCTAGCAAGTCGAAGATTGCAACGCTTGCATGAGCTATTGTACACTGAATCAGACTGCGCAGGCCAATGTTCGTATACCTGACAAGCCCTTAAAGCTTGCATGTGCTCCGGTATACTGCAGGAATAAAAACCGATAATCTATCTGACAATGTCAGGAACTTGCCTCTTGAATGAGCTACAGTAGACTATCAGCCAGCATACCTGACAAGCCTGCAACACACTTGCATGTGCTAGAGCCTGCTTGTCGAGAAATATGACTACCAAAAACCTCGGCCATGCACCTGACAGGCGGAATAAGAAGACCCCTGTACGTGCTACAGTACAGCCTGGGAGAATAAGCGTTCTCTCTGGCTACATAGAGCTGTTTTTCTTATTAGGCCTGATAGCCATAGGGGACGGTATGTATGCCATCATCCAGGACTTTCCGCTTATCGTCCATCCACGAAAGAGCCAGTTTGGTTGATTGTTCTGTATATACTGTGTGATGGTACGACCTAATACCTTGGACCTGTACTCTCATGCTGCGCTGGGCCGAAAGGATGTGCCAATAATCGTCGAACGTTATCGTCTTGTCAACTACGCACCCTTGTATCCCCTTCGTACGTTTCACTACCGTATTCAGGCAGCGGTATGCATACAGTTTCGCCCTCAACCCGACAAACTCAACCATCTCGTCACCAGCACATTCATCCTTGAACTTTCCAATCACCTTAGAATTGGTAGGTGAGTAACAAAAATGAGTGGTTGGGTAGGTGCTGGTGTCAAACTCCGACATGAGCATCGGATTAATGATGAGTTCGCTGTAGAAGTCAGGGCTGGCAATCTCCATTACAAAGCTATCCGTATTTATGTAAAGGAGATTTACCCTGCCCCCATACGGCGCTGGCATTATATCGTAGTAAAATTTGTACATAAGTGTTTTTGACAGTCTAGTACGGCAAACCCAGCGTATATGGGCTTGTCAAACACAATGCTCTCTTGGCATAATTTGACAATGGACAATGACTCATCGTAAATAGTCCTGCATTTAAATGCAGTTTTTTCGATGAGATTCTTCGTCCAAACTTCCCTACACACGATTTCCATTCACTGTCGTTTGCGCTTATTTTCCATAAGTTTGCTGTATGTTGCATAATACAGTAATTTGTAAAAGTCCTTCTCGGAAGCGTTCGTGGCAGCCTGATGTTTCTCCGTATTCAAATCTATATAGGGCTTAAGCCACGGCTTCTGCAGGAATTGAAGGATTCGGTGAACAGCCTTCAGCCGTAACCCATGACCCAATGCTTGCTTCAAAGTAACATAATGCACGATGTAATGAAGCTTGCTCTCCAGTGTCGTCATGAGTTTCGTTTGTTTGGACCCAGGGGGACACTCGTACAATGGAATGAATGGAAGATCCATATGCGNAGTGTCGTCATGAGTTTCGTTTGTTTGGACCCAGGGGGACACTCGTACAATGGAATGAATGGAAGATCCATATGCTCTTCGTGAATGGCGCAAGGGTATTCTACGTCTACCTCCAGTATGTAGCCGACATATCCATCGTCCGGCATGCTCATATCATCTATGTTCATTGCGGTCCATTCGAAACCGGCATATGGAAGCGGCAGAGACATCGCCCAACCGTATAAATTATTGGCATCTACATACTGCAGGTAGGTAGATGGTNAGTGTCGTCATGAGTTTCGTTTGTTTGGACCCAGGGGGACACTCGTACAATGGAATGAATGGAAGATCCATATGCGCTTCGTGAATGGCGCAAGGGTATTCTACGTCTACCTCCAGTATGTAGCCGACATATCCATCGTCCGGCATGCTCATATCATCTATGTTCATTGCGGTCCATTCGAAACTGGCATATGGAAGCGGCAGAGACATCGCCCAACCGTATAAATTATTGGCATCTACATACTGCAGGTAGGTAGATGGTNGGCATATGGAAGCGGCAGAGACATCGCCCAACCGTATAAATTATTGGCATCTACATACTGCAGGTAGGTAGATGGTTTGTCGGCATCATATGTCTCTGGTATATGCCTATTATTGGCAACTGGGTGCCGCTTAACACATTAAGCCACCCCTCCCCTGATGCCTGCCTCAATAAACAGGTGCATATCACAGTCGAAGAGCAAAGCTAATTCCACCTGTGTCTTGTGCAACATTGCATCAAACGAGAACCCGGGAGCACTGACATAGCGCACACAGTCGAGACTGTGTGCGCGTAGACAGAGCTCCCGGAAATTCTCGAAGACGTCGTACAGAATCAGCACATCCGTCTTCAAGTAGAGCTCAGAATAGTCCTGGAGGGTACGACATCCGAACACAGACCAGATNACAGAATCAGCACATCCGTCTTCAAGTAGAGCTCAGAATAGTCCTGGAGGGTACGACATCCGAACACAGACCAGATGGTTTGTGCATGCTGGTAGTCTTCGGCACTGACATTGCCCCCAGTAAGCCTATTGTAGAATGACTCTATAGCTGGTAATTGAGGTTTGGCGAGCTACTCTGACGAGCTAACATAATCGTAGGGGAAGTCGCTTTTCCAGGTTACCAGCTCTAGCTAGCGCTCTACCGTGAAGAAACAAGACGTTGTGTGGAATTCACCGGACGGCAGATTCTAAGCGAAAGTTGCCAGGATGACAGACATGAACCTATATGTATCAATGAACTGTATAGTGAACTTGTCGCCCAAACTCTTACTGAAGGTGATGAGTTTCTCCTTGCTATGCGGAATGATAAATATCTCCTGGGTATCATATCCTAGCTGCTTAATTATGAAATTGGCATCATACGTTAAGTTATGGAAGAGTATCGGCAGTCTCTGGGGGCATGTGACGAAGCTTGTTGCAGTTATTACATGACACCCCAATAAAACTGCCGATAAAATGATCATGGTCATGCACCTTTTGGTTGTTGTCGGTGAACATGCCAGAACAGTGGCAGCAGGTAGTGGCTAAAGCATAGTCAGGCTGTTCCGCATGCGTTAGTGTGCGCATAGGTTCAGAATTGCTATATATGTCTTTAACAAGGTGTCCTATCCTAACCACCCCTTCCATAAAGCCATATGAATAGGGCTCATGTTTTTGGTTCCTATATGTGTAGGACGCGTCCAGTTTCGGCTGACACGTTTGTACAGGCACAAGCATGGCCTCGAAGTCTGCATACACTACAACAGGCACCTTGTTGCCGTTCTGGTAATTTTTGAATTTCAGCTCAGGCAGCCTGCCGCACCGGTCCGGCTGTGGCATATCTGCACGAACAGCAGTATGGGTATTGCAACACCACCTATGCTCAGCCAGAGTTTCGGCACCTGCCAGCCCTCTAACACTCGGTCGATTATTATATGTTTTAAAACAATGTTTACAGATATTAAAACAACCATGATGTGGCATCTCCTGGGAGTATACCAGTCGTGAGAAATTCGAGATGAAGCAATAATGCAAGTTCTGGTCCTCCTCCACTGTGGTGAGAAGCAGCAAATCAAAGTGTTGGGCCAGTTAAACATCTGTCACCCGTATTTGCACTATTTCGTATTCTCCTCAAGTGCATATATGTTAATTCTGACCTCCGGATTGGCTTTCTCAAAAGCCGGTATTTGACGTAGAGGTGTGCGAATATCTACTGTTGAAAAACCAAAGTGTGTTTCAAGCTCGGTGTATCGCTTGTTGACTCGCTGCTGATTCTGCCCCTCTAAAAAAACGTGCCAGTATAGCCCATTTGAAACACTGTTGGTCGTCGATGTTGTTCGGGTTGATAATTGTGCCTTTCTCAGCAAAACCATAAGGGAATGGGATATACGAGGAGGCCCTAAGAGGGTCGAGCTTGTTTACTCGTAACTGGACTCATTTCACAGCAGTGAGAGTCCAGCCACTACCCTTCCCCATATAGTCAGTCTCCTCAATGCAGATCTTTGCAATGGCAGCCGACACAGCCACCTCTATGTCGGCCACGTTAAAGAGAGGCACTTTTTTCGTCTTGAATGCAAAATGATCCTCTTCGTTCTCGTGCGGTTCCGGTTTCCCATATACACACTCTAGAAATATATTAAACTTGACCGCCCCCTGCGTCTCGATTTCCTGCTGTAATTGGCCAATGATATTAGGTTTCATTACCTCGAGGTAGTCGCAAATGTCAATGGCTACACTAGAAGTATTCTCAGAGATGTATGTTTTCATTATACTTCTAAATGCGCTTTCAACCTCCACGAAGCCATACGAGTTACTCTCGCCAGCCCCAGTGACAATGGGCCCTCGGCGAAAATACCTGCGCTCGCAAGAGCAGGAACATTATGAGTCCGCTGCGGTCTTGTAACTCGTGCCCGCTTCGCTGGTGGTGAGGTTGACGTGGCAGCACCAGCACACCGAGCGACATGCGCAAGAAGCCTATCGGTCCTGGTGAACTGCCGGCCACAAATCCCACATGCCCTTGAAGGGGCAACAGGGTTCGCCCAGCAAGTACGTTCATGATATGACGTACATGACAAGAGTGTGTAAAGCCCTCATTACAGAACGTAAGGCAGGCTGCCGGAATGGATTTAGGGAGCAATTACTCTCGTGATGTAGTCCATTCCGGCGGACTGTAAACACCTGGTCGCAAAAACCACACTGTAGTGCGGGTCTGCATATAATGGGAGCAGAAGGGGTGTCAATCAATGCAGCAGTGGATGGAAACAACGATGGTGATGCTGGCGAATTAGGTGATGATGATGATTCCACTATAGCAGTAGCAGTGGTAGTGGTAATATATATATCTGTGGTACATGGCAGGCAGCCCAGACCAGGTGGTATACTACGAGAAACAGAGATAAAAAAGGGGGATAGTTAGCAAAAATATAGGCGTTTCTTTAATAACAACATCTAATACTTTAACACTGCGTTCAGCAATGCTCAAACTGAATGTTAGTAGATCGGCAAGGGACGGCGAGAGAATATTAATTGAATGTGCGTAAAAAAAACAGCGCAAAGTTATATATACGCAGCACACAAGTAAAGACAAGCCTCTCAATTACCAGAATTAGGTACTGATATCTGCAGTCCCAGAAAAAAAAACTTAGATGAAACTAAATCCCTAGGTTCAACACACACACACGCGGAATTAAGTACTATAAAGTTATATTCGCAGCCCTAGAAAAGCCCTAGAGGAAATTAAATAAAGTAGTAGCCGTGGGTGACGCCTTCACAAATGTTAATACTCACCAGCAGCCAAAAAACACACACTTACCTCTAAAGGGGCGAGAAGTTGCATAGAGTATTGGCGTCAATACTCTCTTCTGCAGGTGTACACAGACGATACACAGCACTCTGCAGGTAGTACGCTGACAATCGTGCGGACTCTAGTTGAGCAGCAGCGAGATCCATTTCGCACAGATGCCCAGGCACGATTGAGTGGGTGGTAGTGGGAGGGGGTATTTATACCCTTTCTCAAACAAGGGTGAGCATCTTAGAGCAGCGGACGGGGCGCTCCCCTCTACCCTGAACATTATTACATGCAGAGGGCTCTCTGCAAGAGGCAGTGTACTGTCTACACACTATCGACTAAAACATACGTGCTCCATCATGTAATGTCTTTACAAATTTATATATATATATATGCAGTAGTGCACTGTTTTTTTGTAGTGCTTTCAATATACTAGCATGTTTTAGTATGGGCTGTGAGAGTGTGTGTAATAACCAACAGGAATAAGAACACAAAGAATTTCATGATATATATATATGTAATAGAAATTTTTTTACTTTAAGATATTCTTTTACTCGACAATCATGACCAATACATAAAGTACACACTCGTCAATGATGGCCATTACACACACACAAGAGAATGTATTTTTTTTTTAAGCAGAGTAGTTGTTGCTGCATACATCAAGATAGCAAATACAATTAAAACTTTTTTTTTCACTTTACTTTTTGCAAGCTGAGTAGCTAAATCAAAAAAAAACATTTTTTTTTTTCAATTTACCAATGCCCTATAAACAATTAAAATATTTTTTTACACTATGCCAATTAAATATATACAATTAAAACACTTTCTTTGTCTCTATACTTTGTAAGCTCAGTACCTGTAACGTACAATAAGATGCTAATTAAAACATTTACACACACTATACCTTTGCAAGCAGAGTACTGAATAGATGCAGCAGTAATGTATTTCTATCAGCAACAGATAATTTGCACACATCCTGAAGCGATGTATTGCCACAATTCAGACATGTTGTGACTGCCAACATCTTACGAGACGTTCTGTGATGAGGCGGTATGCTGCGACGCAAAGTCGAGGACTTGGCGGCGGCGGCAGGCTTCTCACGTCTGGCGGCGGTGGCGGTAGACTTCTTGCATTTGACATTGACAGGCAGCTGTATGTCCTCCTTAGTAATGTAAATCATGGCAGCAGCAGGTTCAGCCAAAGGTTCTTGCGGAAAGCAAACTCTTAATGCATCTTGCAATAAATCGTGAGTTATAACTTCGTCTGGTCACAGGGTGTTCTTGCGTTTGACAGCGGCAGACCTCTTGCGTTTGACATCGGCAGGGGGCACCACCAAAGGTTCTTGCGGAAAGTAAACTCTTATTGCATCTTGCAATAAAGCGTGAGTTATAACTTCATCCGGCCCACATGGCAGGGGGAGTGTCTGTTCGCATATAGTCAACGCTACATCTTCCCAGAATATTGCATTCGACCATCTGCTGACATTGCTCGTATGTCGACATTGGGTTGTGCACAAGCAACCAATGTGATATACCGTCGCACTGCTCGCTGTACGTTCTTGACTCGCCATCACAGACATAGGTTATATAGTTGTTGCCAGGCGTCACACTGCTGTAGAAAGTCTCTGGGCGAAATGGCACGTTCATCTTGAGCTCACTGGTGTTGACTGGCGGGGGAGACACAGCTTATATAGCAGCCATACGCCTCCAACATGATGTCAGTGGTTCTTGAACAATAAAAGTCGTATATATGGGCATACATTTCGTACATTATCTTACATTTAAACATGCTATGACATATTATTTCGCCCTCTGCCTTCGTGCTGCTGGCGATATCTGCTCCGTCGTCGCCCATGTTCTTTTTGTAACTGGTTTACTAACCTTCACTTATAGATATCAATTTTAAGACGCAACATACCTTAGCGGCGCAGGGTAGAACGTATGTAATACCGCATTCTTCCCGCGTGATTGTATGTATGTGGCCTGTCCATTCTTCGGTCCAGCGGTAAGTTGCTCCAGTATCAACTTCTCGTAAGGTAAGTTTCACCTTCTCGTTCTCGGTGCGCAGTTCTGTAATGTTTTCATAATCCGTACGTACTGCGAGAATACGTCCATTTTCAGGTAGCTCACTCTGGGGTCGGAGATTGTAGACGGGGCACTGATCGAACTTATAGCAGGGGCGAATTTCATAATAAAACTTATCGCAAGCAACCTGATAACCCCAAAAATGATGTTCAGAGTCACATATTTGTACTTGCTCGGGTTCAATTCTTGGTTTAAACACAACTCTTCTGTATCCGATAAAGTAGTTATCGTACATGTTCACGGCTTCCGGCAGAAATGTCACACACTAACGAAAGTTAAACATGAATGTGATGTTAGTTCTCTTCTCAACGAAACACTACTGCAGCTCTGCACATCGCTCTTCTTATATTGCAGCATCGTACACCTCGCATGATGACGGCGAACACATTGTAGTCCACGTTACTGTGCCTCTCTTCTTGTAGGTTTTACCAGTGCAGCACTCAGTCTAGCGGGTAATTACACTACCAGTTTTGACATTGCAAAGTTCATACGGAATTGCGCGAGTAAACTGTACACGGCCTATGTACTATTTGCATGATTTCATAGTTCTGAGCGAACAAGGCAGCTTCTTTCCAGGTCTTAGGTGATATACGGCACACGACATTACATTACATGGTACCGAGCGAAAACTACCCTCATTGACACAACATGCCCAGTGTTCAAGTCCATTACATGATTCTACTTGCGACGGTTGGCCAGGGGGTTTGAAATGTACACATCTTTATCCTACAGTAATGTCGCCCTCGTACGTGACTAGAAGGTTGAAATTACATACTATGTTAGCCATTTACGAAAATTCTACGACGTGCATTGATCTCCCATTGTTACTAGACTTGATGCCACCGTAGCTGAATCGTACTGTTGCAACTTTAAGCCTCACCATGTCGTTATCTGAAATGAGTTGGCATAGCATGTAGGCAGCAGGACACGCATCTAATCATCTAACATACATGTTACACATTTACCATATACCGACTCTGTGTGGGGAAAATCTGATGCCATGTATACCTTGCCGATGACGAGCTCTGACAGCGGTATATATCGAACAGACCCGTTCAGCTTGGTGATTTAGACCTTCCATGATGAGCTGTGGATCAGTACTAAAGTTCTTTGCCCCGATAGATGGGCTATTTATAACAGCCGGTGGTGGTGGCGTTTTTTTTTTACCTTCGGTATAGTCCGACAAATGCCATGACTTAATCAACAACACATTAAGACAAGAGCATACAAGGTTACGCATACACGTATCACATGCATGTTCTAACAGGCCCGTATATTTCTCTCTCAACCTTCTAAACGACTGACATCCACACTCGGTTTGTAGATCGCAGGTTTTAGTGGTGGTGTTGCAATAATTGCTTAAATGACGTTTCTGCTCTGGCCCGGCCACAAAGACTGTGCCATTGTTACTTAGTGCGGCGACAAGTACATTGTAGGCTTTCTCGTATTTCAAATCGCCCTCACCCCAATTGATGCCGTAATAACGTTTTTCGAGCCAAATGTACGTTACTTTGCTTTTCACGTCCAGCTCATGCCATGGACACGGCGGTCTGAATGTATAAGTCTCTTTGTGGTCATTATCATCATCGTATGCTACCTAAATATGTTTAATAATATAACTCTGCTGCGAGATGCATCCCTGGATGTTTGCATACATTATGACATTTGCGCTGTAGTGCATGGGAGAGAATGTACTATAGTTGTAATCTACGTTAGTATTTTAACTACTCTGTCGCTCACATGATATGTGACCAGTCAATCGTACAGTATTAAGGCATACGCCTGGGTGAATGTGGGGAAATTTTCCGCGGCAGTTAATTCAATTCTGCAGTCTACAACGCATGATTTTAAAATGTCATCTTGCTTGCTAACGTCAAACACAAGTAGCGGGGCCATGGGCATGTACTTGTTCAGCTCTAGCATGGGAGCTTGTGTTTTGCCATAGTACGAACGCTGGAAATCTGCGTACATTTGGTAGGGTACCATATACGAGCTGTTCGCGAAATCAATATTTAAATCACCATAGGGGTACGCTTCAGAATTTAGGAAAACCTTAACGTTTTCAATATTTACGTGGTCGAATGTCAAACAGTCATTAATTACGTTTCGTTTACCGGCCTCAAACGCTACAATTATATACCTCGGTTTCTCACTTGTAAAACTGGTTTTCACGTTCCAATTTACAATTACAGAGCTCGGTATGTTAGGATAAGTTTCTAATCTCCAAGTACGAAACACCATATCCACGTTCTTTTTTTTCTGCATATTTAAAAATTTCTACGCGTTCTGTCATGTTCACTTGTACATGCGGCAGTAACCAGTCAATAGAAAGTATTCCAAGTGTAGCTGCTTCTGCGCCAGTGTCCTGGAGTGCATTCGTTTGACCGTTGGCCATTTGCATAACTATCTCCTGCTTGGAATGAATGATTATGTGCCTATAGTCTTCAGCGAAGCCTAACAGCATAGCGAGGGGAATACACAATTCAAATTTCCCATTAGCATAGACAGTAACTTTATATTCTTCCTCGATTCCCCAGCCCGCCATTTTGGCAGCCGGTAGTTGGTTACGCGTTAATGAAAGGTAATTTTTTATCGTTTCCGTGATTCCAACATCGCGAGTGGCATATACTTCACACCCGTTCAATTCATAAGAGATTCTATTAATCATATGAAGTATACCATTTCTAATGATTTTAGTTGTTGCTGGAAGCTCAATAACCGCCCTTGTCAGCGTCCCTCTAAAGTGCAAATAAAAATTACATGGTGCCGTGTATATATCTTGGTTTTGTACGAGAATTCGCACCTCGGACGATGCCACGAACGGCCCTGGCAGGTAGGGCGAATAAGCGTGTATTTCCGGATTGGTAAGTGCGTCTTCGTATTCCACCGGCTCATTTATGTTTAATATTTCCACGTCCATACTTACTCTTGACCGTTAAACCTAATTGTGTAAGGAAACGAACGTTTTCAGATGTTAGCGGACTGCATGCCTGCCTCGTACTGACTTTAGGTGTGGTGCGATACGCCCCTTTATTCACTTTAATATGCTTAATTTTCAGCCCCATCTTCCGCAAATGTAAACACACCGTTATTTCCTCGCCTCGAAAATTAATCAAACGACTTTCTTGGTCTACTATGGAAACGATTACTTCATGTACATTCTCTATCGCGACCGGGACATATATGGGTGTTGTTGGCACACTCACGAGTTTAAATCCTGTCGGCACATTTGCAGAGAATTCATGTAATGTCTGGCTTGGTTTACCATTGAGATACGAACCGCTAACTAAATTACAGTTTAATCTGATAACGTTAATGGAAAAAATGTTTACAGGCAAGGTAGATACGAATGGGTTTTATTTGCCACGCATTTCACATTTTAAAATCTCAGCATGGTAGCGAGAGTATCACTTTTCGAGAAGTCTACCTGAACACTACACTTCATCTCGCTGTGTAGAGTATTCGAATTTCCACGCAGTATTAAAGTCACGTCTGGTACCAGCTCCTGTTTAAGATAATCAGAAATATCATCAATCTCGTACGATCCAGTAGTAAGTCTTACTTCACCCCTTTTACCGACTGCCTTAACATATCGAAACATGCAATTATAACCATCAATGTTAGCAACTGAAAAACATGTTTGAAAATCTATCACTGCAATAGACCACTCTCCTGCCAGGCTTAGCGGCGGAAAATGCACTGACCATAATTCCGACAAATTGCCTGCCACAATCAAGGTGATAGACTTGACTGACGCCTTAGTAGTATTGTGTAGACGTTAAATAACGTAGGCATAAATGGCCGGAAGTCCAGTCCTGCGGTCGCTGTTCTCTCTCGTGTTTATAATAAATTCTAGTGCCTTAAAAATATTTTTTCATTTCTGGTGGAGCCCTTAATTTGCCGAAGCTGTCGTATTATTTAAACCTGTTCCCATCTTTCTATAAGCAGTCCAGTGTGTGCCTTACCCCGAAATCATATCTAAATTCACTACGCCACATTCTGATTTTTTCGGCCGCTGTGGTAGTGTATCTCGCATAAACACTCCACGAAAATTATGTATTTTTAATTTTCGCGAAAATTGATGCAAATCAATGTTTGTCAGCGGCCAGTCGGGCAGCCCCCTTACGACTTCCGCATCCGACGTACACGCCTGCCACCACTGCCGCTCTACAGTTGCAAGAATATACTTTTTCCCGAGTTTTTTTTTGCTCTGGATAGAATTTCCATCTTATTATGCCGGCATTGTTCTGCTGATTGTTTATTTCCATCTTTAGCACTTTTCACAGCTCGCACTATTCCGCTAGCACCGCCTATTAGCGATCCTAAAGTCCTATTGCAGGTTGAAAAAATGGATGTATACATCTGTGCTTAACTTGTCTACGCCTGTTCTTCTTCTTCTTTACAGTACGACGCCTAAATTTCATACCCATTCCGCGCTTAACTTTGACTTTTATTATTTTGCCAACAGTGCACTCCGCCAATCGCTCGCCGAATTTCGTGTTTGGTTTTTTTTAACTATAGTCTTGGCCTTATTCGCAAAGATTGTGTCAGCTGGGTGTCTATCAGCCAAATTATCACTCTCAGCATACGAAATATCATGAGACTTACAGGCTGCATCTAGTGTATTTATAGGCGCGTCCCTACGTTGGAGCTGCGTGCTAAACACATCCCAGGACTGCAATACTATTACCTGGAATGTGGGCTTCGAATGGGAGAAACTTATTATTTTATTCATAATACCAGCTTCTTTCTTGCTGATCCTCTTTCCACGGCGCATAATGTGACACTGGCTATTGCTTTCTTTAGTATACCTGTTTTATAATGGCCTGTGAACATCATGTGTACCACAAGAGATCTTTCGCTGCGAGAGGGGAAGCTAGCCAGCCAGTTCTCTCTCCCCTCGGGTCACTAACAACGGCGATGGCCATCGCGCTCGCTCGCAGCACCCCCCTACTATGAGAGGCCTTCGGCTCGCCCTTCATGGTGAGTGATGGCTGCGAGCGCGATGGCCGGCGCTGTTGTTAGTGACCCTCCGAGAGATCGCTCCTTTGTCCGACCCATGCCAACCAAATTAAGGCCTTGTCTGGAGGGGCTTTTCATCGGAGATCATCTATAGGTACCCAGGAGTTGAAGCTACTATCAAAACCCACCCATTTCACGTAAACCATTTTATTCTTAGTACGAAGTACTTTATCGACTAAATATGTATGTGGATATTTAGTAGGCATGATTTCCTGCTCGTAAAAAGAACCTTTTATCTGGCGACCATTTAAATCTTCGAGTACATATGTTCGTGGCTTGTAATGCCAGATCATTGCAACAATGAATATTTCCAGAGTCAAATTCCGATAGTAACTTTTAGAGAAAACATTTTTAAGACGTCAAATGCGTACATAATCACCTACTTCAGCTTTCTGCGTACTTCAATCTAGATCTTTTTTATTCCTAAACACTGTTGATATCAGCGAATTGTCTTTTACAACCACAGGGCACATACAAATTGTTCTATGTTTCCTAGTATTGTAATTATTAATTAATCGGGGTAGAATATCCTGCCTGGTATTACTTCCTTGTGCTGAAAAATCACGCCACATATGATTTTTCAGAGTTCTATTGAAACATTCCACAATTGAAGGTTTTTTCGCTAAATGTACTATAATGATTAATATTTTTCTCTTGCATTAGTGCTTGGAATGGTTTATTATAGAATTGCTTACCTAAGTCCGTTTGTAAATTTTTCAGTGAGCCCTTATCGGCCAACACTACAGTCATAGACTTGGCTACATCTTTTCCTTTTTTCCGTCTGACAGGCACAGCCCACGCGAATTTACTGTAACAGTCAATAACTGTTAACATGTACTGGAAAATTTATTTACAGAATAATAAGGTATCATTTCAACCAAATCTGCTTGATACAGGTCACGAATTCTCAACAGTTGTACTTGTCATCTACTACAATTATTCCGCGATGGTTTGTGTATTTCAGTGGCTATTGCCGCACGAGACATAATTCTTTCAGTATATGTAACCTTCTTCACGCAGTTCTTCTACAATATTCATGATCTCATTGGTGTGTGAGTTATTTCCCACCTGCTGGGATGCTAAGAGAAGCCGTAGGCGCGCAACTAATTCGTTGACATAGTTCCATTAAACAAACTCGGACTGACTGAGGTTATGAAGTTTCAACCCCGAGCCGCTAGCTAAGCCAACGTCCGGAAACAGTTCTGATACAATGTCGAATTTCGGGTGTGTTTCGTCTTTATAAGTGGCGGCATTAATATTGTTATCGGTTAAGTGCGCGCTTGTAATATGCAACATTTTTTCATATTGATTAAGCTCTTCACGCGAGAATTCCACTGGTCTGCGCTTAAATAATAGTTCGTACAAGCCGGGAGAAGCATGAATAAGTTCCCTATCGATATGTACATAATCTTGGGTAGGAAAAATATCTCTTTATTTCCCAGAAATCTTTTTTTATTCCTTCTGTAAACGCCATAAACGCTATCATTAAAACACCGAAAGTATGATGTAAGGTAATTACAAACAGTAGCCGAGCGAGAACTGGCCCTTTTTTAGATTTTGATTCATCCAACGTAACTTTGTCTGCTATTGGCTTTAATTCGGGTTCAGTCTTCACGTCAGGGAGAGTATCTGTTTTATTATTTAGCGTGTCTAGTCGAAATGTGTTTGGCTGAAATGCATGTTCCAATACTGCGTCCCTTTCGATATGTGTTCGCTTAGCTTGCAAATACTTCCCTCGTACTCTTGCGATGACGCGAGTCAAGTCCTCGGCTTGCTGCAGACATAATACTGACATTATTAGCGTAATGTGTTCTTTATATTAAATAATTCCCTGCGTGCAATTGTGTATTGAGTTATTTAAGAATTGCAGTACGTATGTGCCCGCAATGCCATGCCGTAATTCTGTGCCGTATTAGTTCCTCAATATCCGTCATGCCACTAACCAAACTACGGTTACAGCTGTCTAGTTCTTCAAGAATACTCGTAACTTTTTTATTGTTCATTCCCTCAAATATAGCACTAAGTTTATTCTCCAAGCCAGCTATGCTCCCCTGCTGCATATGTAGCACAGCAACACTTTTGCCGAGCGTATTTACTTGTTCGGAAAGTTTCGTGGAGATATTTGCAAAACCCTTAGCCATAGTTTGTTCGATCGGTCTTTGAACTGAAGTGAGCTTGGCATTCATAGCAGCCAGCTTGGCAGCACTATCGATTGCTATGCGTAAATTATCATTAAAGGTTGATGCGAATGTTGTAAGTGATCTGTAATCGACACAGTCGCCTAGATTGTTAAGTTGCGCTTCCACTGCGGGCAGTTTACTTGCCACTATGCTTCGCATGTTATTTGATAACATCTGAAAATATTTCGTCACAGTAACAGCCAATGTACTAACGGTGCTGAGATTCGATTCTACCTTAGTGGTTAATGTGTCCAGCGCAGTCTTGTCATTAATGTGGCTGGCGAGTTAAGCGCTGAGACCATCCACTTGAGCTCCCACATCGGTAATAATTTTCTCCATGGTTGACACTGTGCTGCCTACCACATCGATTTTCTGTACTTTATCGGTTACTTTGTCAAGCTGCGCGTCCAGCTTGGTAAAGAGTGCATTTGTGTTGGCGAACATACGGACGTCCATGGCTACTAAATTCGTAAAAAAAATTTTTTGGGGTGCTCTCCGACTTGAGGTAAGTGTCTAGCAATTCTATGAGACCCGTTAGCACTCCAGCACCGATCTACTCTCCCATATTAGCGATTTTATTCTCCACAGCAGATATTCTACCTCCTAATGTGTTTAGTTTCAACAGGTCTTCAGATATTTTCTGTAGCTGGGCCTCCATTTTGATAGACAGTATGTTCGTGTTACCAGGCAGCTTGCCTTCCACTGCTTCGAGTACATCTCCGCTTGTAAAGGCCATGATGTGTGATACAGTTTAATTTAATGATCCGAGGCGGACATCCATATTCGCGATCAATATATTAGTATCATAAAATCTGTTTTCCACCGTAGTGATTTTCCCACCCAACACAGACAATTTCTCAATGTCGCTGGACAATGTGCCGAATTCGCGCGTCGTACCTGTGTGTCATCTGATAGCTATTTGCTCTCCCATACCACCCAGCGCCATTTCTACAGCATTAATTCAAGTCATACCTGTCACTAACGTGCGTAAATGCGTCTCAATACTTGTTTGCAGTGCTAGCACCTGCCGCAGCGCATCAGATGTAACACTTCGCACAAAGGATATGTTAACACCATCCTCATCTTGCCTGGGAATGACAAGGTTCTCGGCTCGCTTACCACCGAAACTGCAATTCCCACTGTTGGTGGACATTATGCAAATTTCAGGTGCGCATTTCAGGCTGCCCTGCCCAAATTTTGATACACAGTAACTCATACTTCACTGATGGCTAACAATAAACTGATCGAATGGTTTGCGGTACCTTCCTTTATCAATTGGAAAATATTTCGCAATTACTAGGAAACCGTACGCATCTCTCCAGCAATGCGCACACATTTCTTTAAAGCTGTCAAATAGCATATCGCCATTTACATGGTCCGAGTAAATGTGATGTAAATTCTTGTTGTCCATACGAAATATGGCCAGGAAATTGGCATTGTCACATAAAAGCTGCTTCGGCATACGCGAGTATCTTTGATACAGATATACGACATCTACAGCCATATGCCGTCCCATACTGAAATATCGCTGGATATTTGTTTGTTTTTCGAATGCCATATCGTCAAAAGTAAACACAGAGTTCGGTAATGCTTCGTCTGGCTTTATAATTGATTCATTTTCACTAAAGGGGAAACATTGCATTCCTGCAATGTCTTCCAGAATTTTTGCTAGACGCAAATACTTCGGCTGGTGGAGTGATTATGAATAAAGGTACATGTTTCCGAACCGGAGACCATTTTGTTCTTCTAACAAATTCAGGAGGGCGTAAGTCTTCCCAGAATTTGAAGGACCGCATATAATTGCGGGAACTGTTCCCGGCAATAATTTCCCGTGCCTCGATTTAAATGCACCAGTTTCCACTGCCTTGTCAATGTTACTAATATGTACTGGCAGCCTAGTTTCCTGTGTGACAACTTCCATTATACTGCTACACAAATCTGAAAATATAAATTATTTATATGTCATAATTTTTTGGCGAAAGTAAGAAAGGTCTGTGGTGTACGGTTTTTTTTTTTTTGGAATGTACAGGGGATTGCTCGTTTTACCAGCTTCTGACTGGCTTTGCGGGATGTGCAAGTTAGAAATGACGGGGGAATTTATTTCAATATTTCACCCCAGTGTTTGTTCTTAATTTTGTTTTACTGCTTTCTAAGGGGTTGCATGCCGCCCACCCTCGGTTCTTATATTGTCTTAAATTTCTCTTTCCTGCACCCTCCCCGAAGACTAGCGCAGCTGCAGGTTTTGTAGATGTATGTAAATTAACGTAAATTAAATAAATTGCTGTGTGATGATGACTCAAGGTATCTAGGTATCTTTGGGGAACGCTGCGACCTGTAAATTACCGTAATTGACGTCAATTACCAAGTGGTGCTGACTCAAAATGTTGCAGCTGCAGGTCTTTGAGAACATCCATAAATTAACGTTAATTAACGTAATTTAAATCGACTGCTGTGTGATGATGACTCAGACTGTAGGCCATCTTATTCTCGCTCCTATACTTGATCACACAGTTCCTTCCACATCACGAATATCCCGCTACCAATGGATTTTCCGTCACTTAGGTAGGGGCGAGGAGTGATGACTCGGACCAAACACCACAGTGTTCCAAAAGTAGCTCTGCAAAATGCAGGCGAGACACTCGCAAAATGATAGCAAGACTGACAATTTTACAACATATAAATGTAGTCAAATAATCCATGTTAAATGTCCATCTGATTTTTACAGTTCGGTCCAAGACAGCGTATAAGCCTTTGACTAGAGATTGTCTTGCGGAGCGAGCTTGTCGTATTATGTCAGACACAATCTTGATTCAAGCCAAATTTCAAGTTAAGTGGCACATTATTGCTAAAGGGAAGCTTACATGAGGCTTGAATTAGGCTTGCTGTTTGCCAAGGAAAGGTTGTAGTATGAAAGTAATATGCTAGAGTGATAGAGTATTTAGTAAAAGTGTAGGAGTTCATAAGATGTAATGCCTCTGTGCGTATGGCCCCACACTGTCGAAGCCAGTTTTTTCTCTATGAAACTTTATTGCTATACTGTATATGTATACTTTCTATGTGTATAGGCCTTCAAAGTTGGGCTGCCACATTCTCTAATGTGTAATCATATGTGTGTATTATGTGTTGAGCAAAATCTTGTGTCGGTTATTTTCATTGAGTTCTAACTTTATTAGGTAACACTGTTTTAAGTGCTGCATAGAACAGGCAATTACTGGTTAGTGTAGCTAAAGTATTGCTTCCAGCTCGGGTAGAGACATGTACACTTTCACCATAGCTATCAACAATCATAACAATTACAAACAGGAAAACACTGGATGTACAGGTTAAAACACTCAGGATTAAAACCAATTTTCTACTTTACTACTGGGAATAACAGCCAGGATAGTTGGTGTAACTAAAAAATTAGTTAAAATTTTCAGATGGAAAAAAATTGAAATCATGCTAAATAAAATTTAAAGATACTGATGCTTTATTAGCAAGTCTGAGATCTCTGAAATATTTGACTCAACTTGGATTAGCAGTTCAATACCTTCAAATATCCACAGTCCTTACAGAAATCATTTAAGACTGTCAAAAATCTGAAAAATTATTAATAAAAAATAAATACTCCTCCATATCTGTTTAAAATATGAAAATCAGAATGATACTTTTCCTAATAGCTTAACATCTCACGTCTCTAAAATACGATCTTAATTTTTGTCTGCGTGCAAGAACTGTCACTAACACTGTTAATTACCCAACAGTCAATCAAAATTAACAGTTAAAACTAAAGTTTATTGCTCCAGATAACATATTATCTCAATTAAAAATTGTTTCTCGTGGTTAATGACTTTAATAAATTTTCTCCGCTACTAGCTTCAGGCAGTACAGCAGCGGACGTCTGGATCGTATCATACTAAATGGAAATCTAAGTCATCACAATCAAAAATGTGCAACGTAGTATGCCTCAATAATACTTTGAAGTAATTTGAAAATCTATTCCCACCCCCTCCGGCATTATACAAATGATGGAGTCACCTCGTAAGTGGTTGACTTCGTCCCTTCTAAGATGGCGCCTGGTAATAAATGGGGCCTCAGAAATAGGCGGCGTCTGGAACCACTCAAAGAAATCTATTTGTGACGCCTACGCCCTCTTCTTTACATGGCACAGTGTTCCTGCTCTTTCAACTCACTCCTAGGACTCAAATCAGATAGTTAATTTAGGATGGCACCGGGGATTAAACTGATTTAATCCCGGCGAAAATTAGACGCGGCCGTCTCAGTCAAAAGTCCCTCCAAAAGAGCAACTTCCGGCAACTACGTCAAACCAGTACCTAAAAACCTGAAGCAACTTCGGGAAAAACGAAACAAAAAAAAACCCCTTGTAAAATCTCAAAACGAAAAACGCAAGAAAAATAAACTACAATTAAAGCAAAACTGCAAAAGAGATAATTAGACAGGAAAAATAAAATAAAACAACGCGCAACATAAAAATGTCTTCAAAAAATCAAATTTTAATTTTAATGTTAGAAATAATTACTGAAATTTCTATCCCTATGTATTGGATGTTGTGATTACAATTACTATTTAGTCTTACGTTAATAAAAAATGAAAATAACTCTTTAGAGCGAACAAACCAAAAATATTTTTTATATAGATGTTATGAGAAAATTAAAAACAAAACAAAACATAAAATCAATAATTACAGTAAACATAAGCTTATAAGGAAAAATCTATACTTTACTTGTTATAGTGCGAGGGTTTGAAAATCAAACTTACTAAAAAGTCGATGCATGGAGATTAGTTAACTTGATTCTAGCATGTAACATGTTTGATGACCTGCACAACAATCTTTCGGCATGCTTGCAGGTTTGTCATGGCAATATTAATACAAGCATGAACCAAGCCGAGTATGGTATCAGGGGTGTGACTTCCCATATGTAGTGTCTAGTGCCACTCACAGCGTAGTGTCTCAGATAACCTTTTAACTATTGTTGTGTATGTGATTCAACTGTGTTCAGCCACACTTGCAGATAATGATTGCATGTATATTACACTATCCAAAAATACCGCGTTTTACTTATAAGTTGAAGTGTAGCGTGAGTAGTATAACGTGTAATAATCGCTATCCCAGCCTTAAGGTCATAACGTGCTACATTTAGTAGTAGTTCAATTTAGTTTTAACCGTTTTCATGCATTAAGGTTGGCAGGTAGGCATAGCTAGGTGTCACGTCTGCAACGAGGTCATTCGAGAAAATCTCCGGAAGTTAAAACGTCAAGTTGTTAGGTCCGAGAAAGAGGTGGCCATAGTTCTGTCGGTGCAAACCAGAAACCTACTGATATTCTGATATTATATCCCATTGATATCTATTGCTGAGAGACTCGCTCACCTCTTGAATTAATGGNGCTGAGAGACTCGCTCACCTCTTGAATTAATGGAAGTTGATAAAAGTAGCGAGTTGACGGAAGTGTGTGCTTCTTGTCTGACGATCCTCGTCATAGCTGAGGAATAAGGAAGTGCCGGGACATGTCCAGATACACTGTAGTGGCAATGTGTCTCTCCGTGAGAAGGAGAGTGCCGTACACTTATCTCAGCCGTGGGCGCGAAGCACACACACTGCTGTTCTGTCACGAACGTCTTCCAGGGAGATGCATGCATTTTTCATACCACTAAACGCTCAATATGCGCAAGTAGACCTTACCAGCAACTTGGAACTTGCTTTCTTCGCTGGAAATTATGTAGTCCTGTTGTCTTCAACCCACCGCGACATTTACGTANGGCCGTACACTTATCTCAGCCGTGGGCGCGAAGCACACACACTGCTGTTCTGTCACGAACGTCTTCCAGGGAGATGCATGCATTTTTCATACCACTAAACGCTCAATATGCGCAAGTAGACCTTACCAGCAACTTGGAACTTCGTTTCTTCGCTGGAAATTATGTAGTCCTGTTGTCTTCAACCCACCGCGACATTTACGTACAAATTGCCTTACGAGTCNTGGAAATTATGTAGTCCTGTTGTCTTCAACCCACCGCGACATTTACGTACAAATTGCCTTACGAGTCAGTTAATTGCCATATTACTATACGTGAAGATATTGACATTTATTGATATACGGCAAAAAGGGAGCGTTAACTGGCACGCACGTCAAGTGCCCCATCGCCACTACGCGCAAAACATCCTAACTGACTTCTGTGTTTTACTGTCATACAAAATAAGTACAAGAATTTAAGCGTTGAGCATATAATTTAACTGGTTAAAATGTTGCAGCCAAGTTCGATGTGCGGTCCTTTTTAAGTACCGCATGTTTCCGCTCAGAATATTTTAAGCTATAACATACAGAGAATTTCGTCTTCGGCCATGTTCAATACCTTCAAAATAGTGTTTTCAATAAGCGTGT
Source organism: Clitarchus hookeri (assembly GCA_002778355.1). Lineage (NCBI taxonomy): Eukaryota > Metazoa > Arthropoda > Insecta > Phasmatodea > Phasmatidae > Clitarchus > Clitarchus hookeri. The sequence goes on from NQII01000512.1 coordinate 759,864, forward strand.
TGTGTTGAAAATCACAATAAATAGTTTACTAAACGTGTGCAAGTCTCGTTCGCTTGGTATGCTATTCGGGCGAAGCCGTCTTGTATCGGTTCTTCAGAGACAATGTTTACAAATATTGTTACAATCGATTATGTACATCCATTTCAGTTATAAAATGAAGACCTGATAAGTCACATTTTAATAATTCTACAGGAGAGCGATTTTAAGATTAAAAACTGAATAACAACAAAACGATGAGCTATATCCACTATCTGGTGTAGTAATAATGTTGCCTTACATTTTTCCATGCCTTTGCCAGTAGAATACATCGCATCGTAGCAAAAAAATGACACAATTACCCGGACATAAAAACCTGGACTTGTCAGGTTCTTCCCTTGTGGTCTTCAAATGGCAACTTCTGTGGCTGAAATGGATGAAAAATCAAACATTTTTGTATACAATAATATTTTATTACAAAAAACGAAAGTAATTTCCAAAATTACTTTTTTTGGTGTAAATATTTTTGTAATATGTGTTCTCTGAAGCATCCAAAATGTAAATCCTCTTAAAGTTAAATTTTAAAATAGACTGATATAAATTGGGTTTTTACATTGTATTATGTAAATTTCAGCCAATTGTTTTCAATATTACAATATGAATGTTTCTTCTTTCACGCGCGACTTCAATTGTACTGTTCTGACAATTTTGGTATTGAAAGTACTACTTTGAACGAATTGTGGATGTTGTGCAGTCGGCAGATGTTCATGTTTTATTTTCTAAACATTTGTAGTTTCCTTGAAAATAAACATTTAAGTTCCTAGTGATACATTTTGCTATTAATTAATATTATTATAATAAAAAAGAAATGTTTATTAGCTCATTGGATATTTAACCCTTTAAACTGTGTGCTCAATGCACTAGATTAATTTTATTTACTGTATTTTCGATTCCTTTTAACTTGGTTTCAAGTTGTTATGAACTTAAGAACTCAAAATTCCTCAAACACCAAACATGTTGGCATTTGTATACACATATGTAAGAAAGTATGTAAGCGTTGGGGTGCAGCAAGAATGCGCAATCATACAAAGTATCGAACTACTATTATTTTGAAAAACTGTATTTTAAATAAAACTTAGAGTACAGAGAATCGACATAAATATAGAAACTTCTTATTAGCCAAGTAAAGAGTTCAGGTCCTGTAACTGGAGAGAAAAATTTTAGCACTCGACACCCTTTGTCAGCAAACTTAATCAATATTGTTGCTTCGAATGTGCGTCTGAAAGTGTCACAAAGCTTATTAGTCCTTGCTGACTGTTCTTCTAGGAGTTCCAGTAACAACAAGCCTTGATTCAAGGACACGAGTTATGCGATATTGCTGTGACGGAGACGAGCAACAGCTACCGAGAGCTAGTGATTGCACAGCGCCTACGTGACACAGTTCAGTTACGGAACAAGAAGACCATCACATGCCAAGATGTCGGCCAAAGTAAACGCAAGTCTTCCTCTACGGCCATCCCAGAAAGTTGCGAGCTGTAAGTTACTGTTTGCCGAGGAACGAACAACTTGCTTTGCTACCATGATATTTACACAGACACTGCCTGTGTTTCTGTGACGTTAAAGAGGTTACATAGTAAAGTATTGTCTGTAAAATCAGTGTTGGCGCTTACACGTAAACAAATGAAAATTTTCCCAAGAAAGATAAAAAAAAATGACATGACTTAAAGAGGAGGTCACGTATTATCCAAATAACAGCCATGAAAGTATTTTAGAGGAGTAAGTCCCAAAATATTTCAACCGACTTAAATATGAAGCAGTACCTATGACAAAAATCGAATGTGCCAATATAGTAATGAAAATATCACCACACGAGAAACTCGATCTTTTTTGTCATATGTCTGGGGCCAACCAACCGATTCCCACCGAACGTTTAATATAAGTAGTGCTACAGTATGCCGTGTTTAAAGTGTGTCTGGCGTTATTTACAGTTTGGTAATCATATAAATTATTTAGTTAAGTTGGTCATATCTATTAAACAGTTTAACCACATTCAAGTAAACTTACTTTGCTGAGATTAGCCATTAGAAGCAACAAATATGCTCTAAGAGATCATCTTTTGCCGACTTTTTGTTAGATAGTGCCAGGTGATAAAATGCAACATTCACGTCATATGTCGGGAAGCAAAATTCTAATTCCCAACCAAATTTTGCACACAAGTAGTACTGCAGTGGACCTTGTAAAATTACATATTAATATGTGTGTCAAAATATTTCAAAATTGTTCAATATAAATTATTTTGTTAGCTTATTCATGTCTATTAAATAATTTAACAAATTTAAACCAAAAATTTTATGTTGACGTTATCCATTAAACGCATTAGATATGCCTACATATTGACAGTTTTAAGCCTTTTTTTACGATAGTGCCAAATGAGAAAATAAAGCATTTATGCTATATCTTAAACAGTGAACCTATTTCCATCCAATTCTGCACACAAGTGGTTCTACTGCAGGCCATGTAAATTTTCGTGATTTAAGTGATTCGCACACTTGTTTCAAAATCATGCCCCTGTAGATATTAGAAGCTGCTCAACCAAGTCCACCAAAACTTAAGACTGATTACTACTGAAGTTGATGTTCCGAATCCTACCTCTGTAATGTAGTTGGCTGCACGCCAGCTTACAGTTCGAGGCGTTCTGTGTTCCAGTACCAGATAAGGTACGTGTGTATTTGTAATTCTCTCACTAGTGTGCTATTTATAAGTTATTGCATTTGTTTCTGGTTGCATCTATGATAAAATCACTATCACTTAGATTTCACAACCCAACTACCGTCTATCATTTTAAAAACTTCATCAAAATTATTTGCATCCATGAAGAGGAAAGTAGGCTCATTTGTTATTTCGATAAATTCTTGTTTTGAGGTTAATTTCGAAAGCGCTCAACATTGTACAGCCTACAGCAGGTTAGTACATCCAATTTCTTAATGGGTTAATTGTCTCTAGCGGTTTCGTGCCTTGGGCTCAATTTAAAGATGAATGCTTAGCAAAAACAATTATTTACGTCTCAAGGTTACGCTGGTCATAAGGAAAGCATTGCCACGAGCCCTACTAAGAATACAATGCATTCTTGGGAAGCTGGATTTCTCGAAAATTGGATTTGTAACAGTAAAGAATTATTAAACGCGATGTTAATCAAAAGGTTAAACTACAGATTCTTCTTTGTATTTTTCTCTTTTCCTATTAGGAAACTGCTCAGGAAAACGCTAAATATGCTATTTTAAACAATTTTCGCTATATTTCTTCTATAAATGTACACTGAGGCGACAAAAGTCATGGGATACCTCCTAATATCGTGTTGGACCTCCTTTAACCCGGCGAAGTGCAGTAACTCGACGTTGCATGGACTTAACAAGTCGTTGGAAGTCCCCGACAGAAATATTGAGCCATGCTGCCTCTATAGACGGCCATAATTGCAAAAGTGTTGCCGGTGCAGGAGTTTGTGCACGAACTGACTTCTCGAGTATGTCCCTATAAATGTTCGATGTGCTTCAGGTCGGGCGATCTTGGTGGTCATATCATTGGCTGGAATTGTCCAGAATGTTCTTCAAACCAATCGCGAACAGTTGTGGCCCGGTGACATGGCGCATTGTCATCCATAAAAATTCCATCGTTGTTTGGGTACATGAAGTCCATGAATGGCTGCAAGTGGTCTTCAAGTAGATGAACATAAGCCTTTCCAGTCAATGATCGGTTCAGTTGGACCAGAGGACCCAGTTCATTTCATGTAAAAACAGCCCACACCGTTATGGAGCCACCACCAGCTTGCACAGTTAAATGTTGATAACTTGGGACCATGGATTCGTGGAGTCTGCACCACACTCGAACCCTACCACCAGCTCTTACTAACTGAAATCGGGACTCATCTGACCAAGCTACGGTTTTACAGTCGTCTAGGGTCCATCCGGGGTCACGAGCCCAGAAGAGGCGCTGCAGGCGATTTCGTGCTGTTAGCAAAGGGACTCGAGTCGGTCTTCTGCTGGCATAGCCCAGTACAGCCAAAGTTCGCCGCACTGTCCTAACGGACACGTCCGTCGTACGTCCCACATTGATTCCTGTGGTTATTTCACGTAGTGTTGCTTATCTATTAACACTAACACTTCTGCGCACACATTGTTTGTCTCGGTCATTAAGTGCAGGCGGTTGGCCACTGTGTTGTCCATGGTGGGAGGTTATGCCTGAAATTAGGTATTATCGGCACACTCTTGGCACTGTGGATCTCGGAATGTTGAATTCCCGAACCATTTCCGAAATGGAATGTCCCATGCGTCTAGCTCCAACTACCATTCCGCGTTCAAAGTCTGTTAATTCCCTTCGTGCGGCCATAATCACGTCAAAAACCTTTTTACATGAATCACTTGACTTAAAATGAAAGCCCAACCAATGCACTGCCCATTTATACATTTCGTACGCGATACTACTACCATCTGTTATTTGCATATTAGTATCCCATGACTTTTGTCACCTCTGTGTACATTTATAGGATAAAAGTAATAATTGGCATCAATAAATTTTGGTCGACTATAACAGTATAACTTGTGGTCTGAAGTTGGTGGTTATCAATTAATTGTTGCCTGAGATGGGACACAAATGCTTAATCTTTCATGTATTGCTATTTTCCAAAATGGCCGACAAATGAATTTATAAATTAACTTATTTGATACTTGCATAGATGCTGCCAGCGTACAAAGTTACCTTGGAATTGGCGACATGGTTTCATAGGTATAGCATAGTAGTCTATAATGTTTACGGGGTCGTTATTTTGATGATGATAGTCTGACCCACTAAAACATATCAGTTTACATGACATACTGTAGTATTACTTGAGTGTCGAATGAATTAGGAATCTGTTGGTTGTTTCCCGTGATGTCACATTACAACTTTATTTTTCACGTTACATTGTCTTACAAAATGTATGTCAAAATGGACTATGTTTTAACACATTCTATATTTAAGAAATATACAGTCAGCATAACAGTTTTAATTGAAACTGGTCAAACGGTATTACAGATATTGCCAATAGAGCTAAAATATCTATATTTCTGTCATTATTGAATTAAGTGACTTATCTGTTTAAATTGTATATATGAACATGAGCTACAATAGTATTACTGATATTCCAAATATGGCAGGAATAGGTTGTGTAGTTACCGAAATATAACGTAAAAACTATATTTTTCATGTTTTACAATCTTCCAAAATGGCGTATTAATATTATTACCACATGCTTAATCAATGCTCACATCATGAATTGCCAACATGCCAAATTTGGTTTAAATTGGTTAATGGGTTCTTTGGATATATATTAAAACCATTATTTATTTCATTAGTACTATTATCTAAAATGGCGCACCATTTACATAATCGGTATATAAATCTAATACTTACATCACGCACTGCCAACGTTCCAAATTTGGTTCAAATAGCTTTGATGGTTCCCGAGATACTTGCAATGAAAAAGTATAATTTTTTAAATTTCCACTATTTTCCAAATTGGTGGATTAAGAGAATTATCTATTTCTAAATTATTTGCTTACTTTATGCCCTGGCAGCGTACAGAATTTTGTTTCAGTCAGTTAAATATTTCCCCAGAAATGTCAAAGCTTCATTTTTAAAATATGCACTATTTTCCAAAGTGGCTAACCAAAAATATTATCCCTCTTATTTCAGTTATTGTGCCATGCGCTATCAACGTACCAAATTTGGTTAAAATTGGTTGAATAGTTCCCGAGATATAAGATAGTGCCCAAATGTTATAATTTTGGAAATAAGTACACGCTGTGGTGTAAAACTACAGAAGTTTGATGTAATTATAAATGTAGTTTGGTGAAATTCAATTGTCGAGTTTAAAAACTATTAGGGGGGGGGCCTACATCCATCTAGACATTCGAGTAATTGCATAAGCCTATCTTCCCTTCGAAAAGTAGGATTGCACTGCCCTTACCTGCACACACAGTTTATGGGCCACACTCATTGTCAATCTGATAGTAAGGTTGGCAAAGATAAAGAGAAAATCACTCCTTGTCGTAACGGAATTCAAAGTGTTAGGATCTGCGAATACATATATTGCTTATTTTGCTTTATGTTTTTATTGCATTTAGGAGTATAAAACAGCAAATTTGGAAAATATTTACATTCGTAATAATTTCACAATTTCACTTGGCCAGATTGTGAATAATGTGATCAGGCCTATGGCAACAATACTTTGATAATGGTGTAAAGAGAGAGAGAGAAAGAGAGAGAGAGAGAGAGAGACATGAACACAGAGAGAGTGTGCGTGTGTGTGTGTGGAAATATTTGGGCGACTTTTAACATCGGGGTCTTGAGAGCCGATGAAGGTGAAGTGAGGTGAGTATGGAGAAGAGCCGAAATGCAAGGGCGCGAGAAACGGGAGATCGAGAAATTTTGCCGACCAGCGACATTGTCCAGCACGATTCCCATATGTAAAAACTCGGGCGCGACCCCGCTGGGTATCGTACCCGGCTCACCTTGGTGGGAGGCGAGTAGTCTGATTACTACACCAGCGCGGCCCGTCATGATGTCGTAAGAATACACAATGCGCATACAAGTATATCTTAAGCAGGGCATTCAAAAGTGCTCAGCCTACAACAGTTTACAATAAAGGTTTGCTCGAACCTAAAGAAAGCCTAACTGATATGGCTACACTATACCGTGCTTGGTAATGAAAAACTAACGAATTTCCTTACGTATACACTATTTATCAGTTCTATGTTTTTGTATCTTAGATATATTCCCGCTAAAGTTGTAAACCAAAACGACGCCCGAAAATTAGTAATAATAATATTTGCCAGAAGAGTTAATGGACATCCACTCTCGTATTTACTGAATTTTAGGGAAATTACATCTGTTAAAATCCATTTCTAGAGAAAACACAGGCACGTGACGCATTGAAATATAACTGGTTTCCAGATAGTTTCGCGCTACTCTGTGTGCGAATCGGTCACTCAGTGCAATTCCCTTCACAAGTACACTGCGACATGAACTCTGGCATCGAAAGTCGCGCGTGACTTACGAGCAGCGAGGACCTCTCAGTGGGAAACGATGTCGAGCTCATGTTGAATTCAGTTTGGCACATCTCGTGCGCCAAGCGACAATCTTTTCCTTTCGCTTAAGGAATCTTTATTTTCTCTTTGAATACAGGATACAAGTAAACATAGCGTTAATTTATTTTTTCCCAATTAAAAAAAGTGACTGTTATCACGTGAGCGCAAAACGATTTCTCATTGGCATGACGTCATAACTTATAACAGTCCACGGCTCAGAGCAAAGTAAATTATTAGTTACGAGTTATTATAATTTTAAGGAAGAAATGAGCGGCCGTTTCGTGAAAACGAAATATGCTCTTCTGTAGTCCATTCATAATGATTTCCAACTTTTCAGAATTTTCTAAGTGAATCCGTATTTGAAATGTTGCTTTGGGCGCAGTTAAGTAACACTGATCAACATGATTTTTTCACAAGGAAACGAAATAGCGACCCTAGTCCAGTTTTTTATGCTGAATTTAAATATGTAATCAGATTTCTTCCATCAGGCATAGTTTTCTTGTAACAGTCACTTTCGCGTAATTATGACGCTACTCGCTCCCTGTGAGATACAGGGCGGGTCGTAGGGTACGAGTTACCTCTCTGGAGCAGACTACGGGTGCCTTGGATGTCTTAAAGGCCAAATTTCACATCACTTGTGAAAAAATGCAATGAGCTTTATTTTAGGTGTAAAGCTGGTAATTTCGATAAAGACTTGGCCCAAATATATGCTGTGTATCATGTGTTGGGCTTCTCACTGGATTGAAAAATGTTACTCATCATATGCCGTTTTCAGTCACTATGATTTGGAGGGAACAGAAGGACCATTTAACTGACTGTTATTTCTGCTTAACCAACATTAAAGGAATTAATTCCAAAACAAAATATACAGTTAAGTATCCAAATTTGACTTCTGCAATGAGACCTGTGCCACATAGTGAAGAGTACCAAAGTGTTCAAATTTCATGACCTTAATTGATAGATCCGACTCCGACTTTGACCCAGCTCATACTGAAGACGAACGAAAGGAGAGTAGTGACCCTACATTTGAAGCAAGTAGTTCATTAGAACCTCACCTTTTGACTCAAGAAGTTCTTAGTGATCTTGTACGGGATTTAAATTTGTCTAAACAGTCGGCTTAGCTTTTAAGTTCCAGGCTCAAAGGTTGGAATCAACTCCAAAAAGATACACGGAAATGCATTTATTTTAGCCGCGATAGTGGTTTCAGTGAATACTTCTCTAAAGAAGGCCATGTAGTTTTTTGTAATAATGTTTGTTCATTAATGGAATTTCTCGGACATCAACACCAGCCAGATGAGTGGAGATTGTTCATATAATCATCGAATGTTAGTTTGAAGGCTGTACTACTGCATAATGGGAATGAATTACCATCAATACCTGTCGCGCAGCATGAAAAAGACATATGAAAATATGAAATTGTTGTTAGAAAAAAATAACTATATTAAATATAACTGGTTTATCTGTGGTGATTTGAAGGTCATAGTTTTATAGTTAAGTTTTCAACTTGGATAAACGAAATTCTGCTGTTTTTTTTGTGTGAATGGGACAGCAGGGATAGGATGTCTCACTACATAAAGAAACAATGGCCTAAACGTGAATCCCTTGTTCCTGGGCATAAAAATGTAACAAATACTCCATTAGTGGATCCCGAAAAGTTGTATTTACCTCCCCTGCATATAAAACTGGGGCTTATAAAATTTTTGTAAAAGTAATAAATAAAAATTCTGCTGCAGTTATGTATCTGAAATCTAAAATTCCTCAAATAAGCTATGCAAAATTGAATGAAGGAATATTTATAGGGTCGTAAATAAAATCACAAAATATCGGATGATGGACATTTTGAGGAACTGTTACATCCACCGGAAAAAGCAGCGAGGAAATCATTAAAAACTATCTTTTGTAGATTTCCTGGCAATAATAAGGAAGAAAACTATAGTGAAATAGTGAGTTGTCTTCTGACGTCGTACAAAGGAATGGGCTGCAACATGTCTTTGAAAATTCACTTCTTGGACTCTCACCTATATTTCTTCCCTGAAAATCTCGGGGCTATATCTGATGAACATGGTGAGTGTTTTCGTCAGCATATTTCTACTATGGAAAAGAGGTACCAGGGCAAATGGTGTCCCAATATGCTGACCGACTACTGCTGGACCATGAAGATAGACATCCCGAACGCAATATATGGCCGACAATCATCATATAAAACTTTTAAGTAAGCGTAAATTAGCCGTATATATATTATTTAGTGTTTCGTAAGTACAAATTCATTTAAAACTTTAAACACGTGCCACAAAAACCCTGCCTAATTTACAAAATCTGAGAAATTTTTTTTTTACCAGTGTAATGAGTCATGATTAGGTAGAGCACAGCAGTATAAGATGGGGTTTATTGAACATAAATATTATACAATAACTGTTTATACGACTATTGATCGAAAGAGCTTAAAATGGAATTCTATGATGCTGACTAATTTTATTAAGTATTATTACCTCACGCCTTTACTATTAAAATCTAATTGCAAAGACCCCACCTAGTTCATGTTGCCAGACGCTGATTCTAGTAAGCGGTTAACAACGACCGGTCACACCCATCATAAATGGCCCTCTCTCTGGTCAGGTGGACGACAAAAGATGCCGCTCCCGATGTTTCTCTGGCCTTTATCGGGCGCGTTGTTTAGTATTTTTCGGTTCCGTTTACTGGCCGGTGGAGGGGATTTCTGCAACTGTCTTTCGCAAGGTGTGGTTGCAATCACGCTCATGCCCTGGTTCAATGCTTTAATGTGTGATCAAGCAGGCCGTCAAGTTAAGGCCTGACCAATTTGTAACACCCTGCTAGAGTTCCACTTTGATGCTATTTCTCCGCTTCATGCAAACAAAGTTTACCCAAGTATAGAAGATTACACCAAACGGACAACGCACCACATTCGTGCGCACCCACAATTTAATAATATTTGGCATAAGACCTATTTCTTGCTTTGTACTACCATCAGTCCTATATTCTCTCTGGTTTTATACATATTAATTATGAGTGGAATATTATAATTTATAGATAAAATATAATTTGAAGCTTAACTTAATCAAAATAAAGATACTTATATGTTAACAGAAGTATAAAAAGCTCGCGATACATGACTCATTTAGAAAACAACGAGACACGACATTTGGGGGCGATTTTTCAAATGTTTGATTCGAAATGTGTGAAAATATCGCGTATAGACTATGCCAAGGATATATACATATCTTAATACATGATTATTTTAATTCCAGCAATTTTTTTAAGATTAAACTAAACGGAAATAAGAACAAACGAGCTCGTGCCTTTAATTGTGATCTTCGAAATGAAGTTAAACATAAGAATTAAGAAAATCATTGCAAGCCTATGTATAGCGTAATTAAGTACGGAGTACTAATGGCAGATTTTTTGACAAAGATAGAACTATTATTGGAGAGAATAATCACGTGTAGTGAGCTTTGCCATAATACCGTTTTTTCGAACAATTGATTCTATGCTCGGGTCAACAAGGGCTACAAATACATGTTAACAATCCTCGATACCTATAGTAAATTCACATGGGCCAGGCCAGTAAAGTAGAAGAATGCATGTGATGTCACCGAAGCTATTGTTGTGCGAAGGATGCAACCCGACTAATTTGCAAACTGACCAGGGCAAGGAAGTCTACAATGCAAAGTTCAAGGCCCCGATGAAGAAATACAACATAGATCATTATTCCATATACAGCAATATTCTAGCATCTATCATAGAGATGTTCAACAGGACTCTGAAGGGCAAGATATTGAAGTATATCGTGGCTAATGGCAGCTACAAGTGGCTTGAGCTACTACCGAAACTCGTTCACGAGTATCATTCTACCGTTCACTCTTCCACTCGCATGAAGCCCGAAGCTGTCAATGACGACTCCCTGGTTCGGTCCGTGTATGCTATTCCGAAGAGGAAGGACCCATGCAAGCCCAAACCAAAATCAGCAACCTGGTTCACATCTCCAAACAGAAAGGCGTCCTAGAAAATGGTTGACAGTAAATTGGAGCCCCGAACTGTTTCGTGTGCGGCGTATACGCAACTACGGTCCGAGGACCGACTATCTCGAAGATACGTAACGGAAGGCCGTAGGTCAAGTAGCAGGGTTTCCCTGCCCTCTACAATTTATGTGTCGCTGAAGTGGACATCGAGAAGCGAACCTGCCATGGAAGAGACCGATGTATATATAAAGACTTTTATTCAAGGGCTTATGTGTTTCCTCATGACATTTTAAATATATATTAAAAAAAATGTGTTGTGTTTTATTTATTTTTTAAAAGATATACTTTAAAAAATAGAATATGTTAATTATACTCCAGGTTTGGAAGAGAGTCTCGTCGACAAAAAAGTTTGGAAATGGACGACATGGAAGCTCTCTGGTGGTAGATGCTAAAAAATGTATCTCGTACAGTCTACAGTGCCCAATAATGGAAACATACACATGTGTTAAAGTCGTAATTTTGTGGTCAATGGGCATATACCATTGTTGGTATGGGTGGAGGAATAATTTCTGTTATTTAGGTTCAATGATTAATTTGGAGCAATGAGAGGAGGGCGCGGGGTGTTGGTTAGGGTTGTGGGGTGAGTTTACATACGTTCTTGAATTTTTAAGAATTGTCTTAAATTTCCAAAACAATTTTTAATTTCAAGGTCACAGGTTTCAAGGCTATAGACCAAAGTAAAGTTTATGGATCACGGTCATGGGTCAAGGTAAAATCCACATATCAAGGTCAAGATCATATGCTAAGGTCAAGGTCTACGTCATATGTCAAGGTCAAAAGTCAATTTCGTAGGTCAAGGACAGTGTCAAGGTCCAAGGCCATAGGTCAAGATCATAGGTCAAGGGTCAAGGTCATGGTTCACTGGGTTGTTTAAGGGGTTATGATTGGGGAGGTGTGTTTTGGTAAGGGGATAAGTGGTGGTGGGTGTTATTTTTTTATATTTTTTATGAAAGTGTTTTTTATTAAATTTATTTTTAGGGCAGTGGGTTGCTGGAATGGCCGGCCATGGGTTGGGATTGGAGAGGGGGGAGTTGAACGAGGCCACTGGCCGTGCCTGTGACGTCATCGTGGACAACTTCTACCTCGTATCCCTGAACCCTGTGTGCCCGAATCCCCATAACCCTAGTACTCGCGGTGCTTTGACCGTCGGCGCTACCCCAACTTGACCGGCTACCATGGAAGGAAAACGACGTGGTGTATCTGCATCAAAAGGTAGGTCATCTGCTTCATGTAGTTGCATATAATTTCGAAATAAGTTGCAAAAGTTCGGGTGTGGATAGTAAGCGTTTTAGACGTGTTGCTAGGTGGGCTGTACGTAGCGGGCAGGCGGAGAATTCGACGAAAATGAAATTCCCCGTCTCAAATGTATATCTTATTACATATTGGCAGCACTGTCATATGTTTGATCCCCTAAAGTGTGCTTATCTATACTCAGTGGGTTGAAATAAAGTAAATTTTATGTATCAGCCAACAGTATACAAGTATGTTTCGAATTTTTCAGGAACCCAGAAAACAATCTGAAAATGGAAAGTATATCACTAGACAAGAGGCTAAGGAAATATTCTTAATGAAAGCATCTTATGAAATGATTTTCATAGATGCATTGTGGGGAGCTACCCTTAAAAATTATTAGTCAGACGACATGGATGTCAATATTGTTGTAACTTGTAATATTCGATCATTTCTTTTTGGAAAGAATGTGTAATGCCATTTAACGTTCGTTTACTGTCACTTCGTGTGAACTAAATCATGTAGAGTCGACAGGCATATATTATCTCATTTGGAAAAAATAAGTTAATTATTGGAGATGTTTACTTCAGAAAGCAGTTAGTAGTTATTAAAATAATTTGTCCTCTCGTGCGTTATCATTCCGTGGTGAAGACAAAGTGTTAGGCTCTGTGATAAATTGACATTTTATTATGTTCTTGAAGCTCATTGCAGAATGTGTCCCGTTTTCAAAAGACCGCATTTCCTGATAAGAAATCAAGGTAAATTTAAGCCATCGTACATATCATTTTGTGCCTATGAGGAGGCCATATAGATTATGGCCAAAAACTTATGTGTACAATAGCGAGGGAAGTAAAAATATCCAAATATTTTGTAGTTATTGTGAATAGCTTCAAAATATGTATTTAAACTTTGTATTCTCGACCAAACCATTTTGTTACACAAAGTGTTTTGAGAGCAAGGCTTACACGGTGTCAAAAATTACAAAAATTTCCCAACAATACTTTGACACAGATGAAAAAACAAGTTGCAGTGCTCGATCCGACTAAATGAAGAGAATGAGCTGAACCTTTACCACCGAGACTTCAAGGCCTTACAATGTATTCTCGCCAAGCTAGTAACGTCACGTTTAAGATGCATACATAAGTGGCTATTATGGCTGGCAGCTTGGCTAGTTAAGGCATGTGGCGTGTCGTATTTTAGTATAACCTGTGACTTACACCACGGTGTTTAAGTTGTATATTCCTTGGTGCCTTGAATATTACTCTGATTGGCTCAAAAGGCAATAATGAGAAAGCGAATACCTGGGTGAATGCTATTTGGCGAGAGAACTTCGTGCCCACAATGTTTTCACGAGTAATTAGATGCTTGTCTATCAACTATATAGACTTTCAGTAGAAAATTAAACATTTAAGTGACGTCATTATCACTGAAGTGTTTTTTTTTAGTGTGAACAATAGCCATGGATAGGTTTTTTGGTATATACCGAAGCTTAATGTTTTCATGTACTCCACACAAAGGCGATTATTACAGTATTTTTTGATTAAATAAAGCCGATTTCAGTGATATTAAACAAATAAATTTTACACTAAACAAATAAATAATAAACAAATAAGTAATTGAACATCTTCATATTTAGTTAATATAAATTATTTCAGACAACATAGTTGTTTTAAGAAATGTAATACATAGCGAGATTAACTCCAAACACCTTCCCCATTTGCTAAATATTATTACACAACATCGTTGCTTTTAGTATAGATATTATGTAGTACGGACCATTACACATATAATTAAAACAGCGAGATTAGCTCCAAACACATTCCCCATTGGTAAAATATTACTATATTACATCATTGCTTGTAGTATGGATATGACGTAGTACGGACAATTTTATATACATATTTAAAACAGCGAGATTAACTCCAAACACCTTCCTATTGGTAAAATATTATTAAATAACATCATTGCTTGTAGAATAGACACGATGAAGTATGAACTATTTTATAAATAATTAAAAATTTCTTCGAATAACTTAATAACTTTATTCGTTTTATTAATAAAATAAAAAATATAAAAAAATTTACTAATTTTTTGTGCGAATTAAAAAAAAANATAACTTCATTCGTTTTATTAATAAAATAAAAAATATAAAAAAATTTACTAATTTTTTGTGCGAATTAAAAAAAAATTACAAAATAATTTAAGAAAATTAAAAAAAGTAATTTTAATGGCGAATTTTGAAAAAGCTTATTGGCNAAAAAAAAATTACAAAATAATTTAAGAAAATTAAAAAAAGTAATTTTAATGGCGAATTTTGAAAAAGCTTATTGGCAATGTAAATTATAAAATTAAATTCCCATGTTATTATTTATAAAATAATATTTACAGTTTAAATACAACATTTAATTATTACATTTACAATCTCAATTCAAATAAAAATGATAAGGCATCCTTTATAATTTATTTCAAAATTTATAATTACAACCAAAATTTAAGCAATCAAAAATTTTATTGGGGTGCAACATTTGATCATTTTTAATTCAGGAAACTAAATAATATTACACTAAATCTTTGGTTTAACATACATACAAACAATTATTATCACATGAAATTTATAATTAATTGTATTTTATAACCATCTTCAAAAATATTTTATTATGGTTTCATAGAAACCTAAACAGATACTAAACAGATATCTCAATTAATAAATAATTTCATTTTTATATCTGGATAAACAGATTTTACTGAATATTTATTATCAACTCCAATCATTTCTAAGTAACGTTTATGTGATGGGAGCTAATCAAAGCATGCATCAAAATAGTAGTTATACCAGGATTCTCAATTTGTCCATCTTTTGATATTTCAACTCTATAAAAATAAAATGTAAAAAAAATTTTGAAACTACATTAATTTTATTGTATTTATCATAAGCACAATCATCTCTTTTAAAAATAATATTTTGTTCAAAAATATAGGCGTGATTAGAAAAACAAAACCCATCACCAATATTAATAACAAATAATATTCTATTATTACAAATGTTTTAAATTTATTATTTGAATTGTAGGAGGAAATGTTTGTATCTGAAAGCTTTCTATTGTTTCAAAAGTCATTTATGTAGCAAAAATTGTATTATATGCATATAAATGAAATATCAAGGAAACAAATATCTACAGTTAAATTACTCAACAACAAATTTCGAAATTACAAAAAACATACGAAGGTGAATATGATATAAATAAAAATAAATAACTTCCTTTAATAATTGAATGACTAAATATTTGCAAGAAAATTGATGAAGTAGCAGAAGAAAATCAAAATTTTGTAGCAAATTTATTATGTTGCAGTTAAATATTTACATTACCTAGAAAGGCATACAGAAACTTATTTTGAAAAAAATCATTTAGTGACGACGATGATGAACTATTAGGAATATATTGAAAAAAAATGGCAGGAATAAATTTAGGCGAAATGTAAGGAATGAAACCATTGATAGTTTCCACTATTAATCTCAATAAAGATATTTAAGGAAAATAACCAAAATACACAAAAATTAGGTTTAAGAGGTATTGGAAATTTTTTAATAGGTGATATAAAAGTAGATATTGAAAATAGTAAGTGGTTCTTTTAAGAAAAAGAAAGTGAATTAACAATTGGGCATTTTAATTTGTTGAAAAAAAAAACAAATATGACCTTGAAAATAGCTATACCGATACAAATTATGTTAGCTACACAGAAATTGCTTTATCAACAAATGCTGTTTTTCAATAATATGATCAAACAGAAAAAATTGTTCAAATTGAAGTTAGAAGAATTAATATAATATTGTAAAACCAATTCATGAAAAATATGTAAAAGGCCATATTCAAGATCTGAACTCAACAAATCTGAATTTACCAAAAGAAAATGTGTGGTTCAGCGATCTAAGATAATTAATTGGTAGATTATTAGCTAATCATGGCTAAGGAAATTCTGGTAATACAATTATTGTGATAGGAAAATAATTATTATGAATGTATTAAATCTAAAGGGCATATTATATTTAACAAGAATTATTCCTCATTCATTTTGGATCCTCGATCATGTAAAAGGAACAATAAATTGGGCTTAAATAATTTGATTTTACCAGAAATGCATTCACCTGGTTACAATTCTTGTGGCCCATTCACCAAATTAGATAAAAGATTATAACGAGGTTTAAAGGAATGAATAAATTAGACGAAACATGTAAATGTCATGAAATTGCTTATAGCTATAATTAGTATTTACTGTCTAGACCTAAAGCAGATAAAAAAAATAAAGATAAAAAATTATGTTAAATAAAGTTACTCTGATTAGTGAAAAAATAGCTTCAGCTGCTGTTGCTGCGAGAATGTTTAATAAAAGAAAATTAGCTGGAGAATTAAAAGACATTAATTATTAACAATAATATTTTTATATGTTGAAGACCTTCGTAAATTCAATGATTTANAGACGAAACATGTAAATGTCATGAAATTGCTTATAGCTATAATTAGTATTTACTGTCTAGACCTAAAGCAGATAAGAAAAATAAAGATAAAAAATTATGTTAAATAAAGTTACTCTGATTAGTGAAAAAATAGCTTCAGCTGCTGTTGCTGCGAGAATGTTTAATAAAAGAAAATTACCTGGAGAATTAAAAGACATTAATTATTAACAATAATATTTTTATATGTTGAAGACCTTCGTAAATTCAATGATTTANCTGGAGAATTAAAAGACATTAATTATTAACAATAATATTTTTATATGTTGAAGACCTTCGTAAATTCAATGATTTAAAATGGTTTAAATTGATGGTTGTATATAAATTGTTCTACATAAATGAAAACTAAAATCATAACTTTCGGTTTACCTATTGCTATAGATATTTAGAAATTTATTACTATGACGCTACTCCCCGCCAGTGTGATACAGGATAATTCATACAGTCTGAGTTATTTTTACCAGGCACAGACTATAATGTGCCTTGAATGTTGAAACAATTACTTCTTGGCGTCTTGGTTTTAAAAGGTTTATTTGACCGGAAATTCTTATACATATTCCCGGAAACTACCACTACTTTTCCGGGAGTCCTCTCATACATTCCCGGAACTTCTCCTCGTATTGTCCCGGAAATCTACGCATACTGTCTCGGACATACAGATTTTGCCCTGCGAGTTGTGAGCCTGAAGGGCTGATTACAGTGCGCTGGCTAACGTTTCCGACGTCTTGGGGGACACTAGGTNCCCTGCGAGTTGTGAGCCTGAAGGGCTGATTACAGTGCGCTGGCTAACGTTTCCGACGTCTTGGGGGACACTAGGTGATGGGACACGTCCCTAAGTGGTGACATTGGTACCTATCTGTATTTGTTGTTGGGTTGTTGTTCCGGCTGTAGTTTGAGATCTGGTGAGTTGGGTGACCCTTTTACAGGCCCTTGGACTGGCAGTTGCGGGTTGGTTTAGAAGGAATGGGGGTTTCCCCTGCGGCACTACGGCCAAACGTTGTCAGCTCTTCTCTCGCATCTAACTAGCATTGTATTGGCGCAACTTAAGCTATCATCGGCATTATTGCGGCGCTTGTCTCTGTTCTCCGGCATTTTGCTAGGGGAGGGTGTGGATTCGTGGCACTACTGCCAGACTCTGTTAGCCATTTTCTGGTGTAACTAGCGTTGTATTGGCGAAACTCATCTTACCTACGTTTTTCTTCGGCGATATGTTAGCTCTGCCCTCCTTGACACGTGTCATAATTTCCTCACGAGGTTTTGCTGAGGGTGGGGTGAGGGTCCGAGGCAAACTTGACACGTTTAAACTACCTATCTGTCCTGTGGGCCGGCTTATCCTCGCAGCACACGTTTTCCACGGCGCGTGTCAACTTTACGCTCCCGCAGGGGGGAATAACAAGGAGGGGGGCATGCTTCTACTTACAATATGCATTACGCGTCAATCATTTAACAAAAAATCTAATTTAAAACAAAAATATGAATCTTAAAGAACGGAAAGTGCTTTTTTAAATTTACCATGATCAACATAAAAACTGATGGAATATTACCATTTTATTTTCCACTTTTTGGTTTAGTAGGCAGTTCAGCTGGAGATTCATGCACGATTTATATTCTGGAAAAAAATAAATATTGATTTTAAGAAAAAAAAGGCCTATAGCTATGGAAAATAAAATTGGTGATGGTTTAGTTACAAAAACGAAAGAGGACTCTCCCACAANGCGATTTATATTCTGGAAAAAAATAAATATTGATTTTAAGAAAAAAAAAGGCCTATAGCTATGGAAAATAAAATTGGTGATGGTTTAGTTACAAAAACGAAAGAGGACTCTCCCACAAAAAAAATTAAATCCTCTATCAAATTTTTATTTACAAAATTATATAAAAAATTTAAATTAAAAATGTTGTAATGTTTAGATGACTGATGAATTACCAAATAAAATGAATACAAATGGATATGTAATTGTTAATTTAGACATTACAACAAATTCTGCAACTCATTGGATATATTAAAATAAAAACCGTAATGTTGTTTATTATTTAAATTCATATGGTAGTAATATTATTAGTGAATTAATACATTTAAAAAAATTATTTTAACTATTATGATGATTGAATGCAAGATTTCTATTCAGTGATCTGTGGTAATTTTCGTTCAATTGTTAAAAATATATTTTCTAAATGATATAAATGAAATAATATAGATTATTTATTATCAAATGACATATTTATTTGGGAAGACATTAATCAAATCCTGCGATAATTATCTTAAAATTGATAACCAAATAAATAATGTATTCCAAAAATAAATTTTAATGATTATGTTAAAAATGAAAAATTTTATGACTTTAAAGAGCGTCTTCAACTTTATCATAAAAATGAAAATAACGAATTAAATAAAAAAGTAATAATTTTAATGATGTTATTATTCTTGATGTCATTAATGCAAATATTAAGTCAGTTTCATACTAGCATAGTAAAATTATTTTCTCATAAATCTAGATTTTTAAATATGAAAAAATAAAAAATAAATGGTTCAATTAAAAATAATAAATTTGATAATTTAAAAAATGATGAGTCTTTAAAAACGAAGATTTTTTATAATATTGAAAATTTATATATTTTTGATGATTTTCCTGAAAAAACTAAGAAGTATCACCAGAATATGATGAATGAAACTAAACCCTACATCTTTGATGCAGAGATATCTAATTATAATTATACAATATGTTCTAGTTCAAATAATTGTGTCTTAAAACTGAGTTCAGAAATTATATTAAAAATTACAAATTAAATCACTTTAAAGATGTTGCTCTGAAAGCTGTATTAAAAAATGTTAATCAATTACTTACTAATTTTTGTGATACAATAATAAAGTTAACAGTTAATAATTTGAATGGAAATTAAAACAATTTTTAACAAGATGTTATGAAATCTGAAATAGGTGATAACATTGAAATTGAAAATGAAGATAATCGAATCAAAAAAGTTAGAAACAAATTTGAACAACTAAAACATAAACACTAAGATTGGCGCAATTTTGCAACATTTATTTAAGACATTTTGTTGTTGCACTAAATTATAAAATAAATTTATTAAAAAGCAAAATTTAATCTTTAATAAATAATTTGAAATAAAAATTATTTTTACATATGGATATTTACAGTGACTCATTATTTTACAACTAATATTAAATATGCTTATGAAAAGAAAAGATTAACAAATATTGCTATTCCTATTGCTCCAAATGATGCAGTAAATATTATTTATTTCCATTCGAATCGAATTCAAACAGAGTACATGGGAAACAAATTCAAGATAAATCTGGTCCAACTTTTTAAATTACGCATTGGATTATCTTAATCCTCTTTTCTCTCTCCTTGTATTGTTTTTAGAATCAACACAAATTGTCATAACATTTTGTAGGAAAAAACGGATTAAATTACTTTTAAACTATTAGATGGTGTACAAGTAGCAAAAGGCTTTGTGATAAATACATGCATGCTATAAATTTTATAGAATTAAAAAAACATAATATATAGCATTGGTGTTTTATGTGCAAGAAAGTTAATAGAAATAGAATTAAAAAATTAGAAAATACAAAATCAAATTTATTAGAAGAATAGTAATTTCTAATGGAAATTATGATTTATGGCAAGGTGATTAATTGAAATGATTTCTAGAAATTAAACCACATTTAAAAATAGTTTTTCTCTAAATATAGATTTGCTATAGCAGTTAAATATAAATCTGGTGATGATGATGTGAATGCTTGTAGATCAATTTTCAAAAAAACACATAAGAGAACATAATGTTATAATAATAAATTTAAAAATCGTATGGGAAAATATAAAATAAATCATTATTTAACACACTCAGAATTTAAAGATATTTTTTAAAAAGATTTAACCAAACTTTAAAATAGAAAATTTGGAAAAATAAGTTTTGATTGGTAATTATAATTGCGTTGAAATGTTTCGCGACTTGCCAAATTAAAACAATAATAAAAAACTAATAAAAATAAAAATAAAACTTTTAGATTGTAATGAAGCAAATAAATAATTTCTTAAATAAATATATACAATTAACATTTATCTGCTGAACCCAAATATAAAATTTGGTATAGTCAGAATAAGTGAAATGAAAAAATTTAATGTAAAGTATTATAGAGCTTATTCGTTAACAAAACTATTAAAAAATCGATACATTTTTAAATTGCAATGTAAAAATGTTATTTTGTAATAACGAATTATAAGATCAAAATAAAAATGTTACTCATTTCGATTATATATTTGGATTATGTAGAGGAATAGCATGGAATTATTGTAATTGAAGATAACCGTTTCCAAAATTTGTACCAGTCGAAACTCATAACTTAAGATATCATTATATAATGTTAATATGATATATGATAATATTTATTAAAACTAAGTGAAAATTATTGAGAAAAAGTACCTTACCGAATTAAAAACTTTATATTATTTTAATAAAATACATACCTTCGATCAATATCAACCACTTTATGATTTTTCGTGTTGTGTTAAAAGTAATACAAATCTTTATAATGAAATTATTGAAAAATGTCACAAATGTGAGAAAAAATGTTTGTTAAAAATAAAGGCGAGGTAAAAAATTAGGTATGAAATTCAAATATATCGGTACTTAATGATTTAGTAGTACAAGTATAGTTAAAGTAGTAAAAATTTGGCCGAGGTTAATGGCTGTTATTGTTCAAAATGCCAATCAGAAAAAACTATGAAAAATATTGTAACTAACAGCTAATTAAAAAAGTAAACTAAAAAATTAATAAGCCAATTTTATAATCATATAAATTTTAATTAAAATAATGACAAAATTGGGTTTTTTTCTCCGAAACGTTAATTTAGACTACCACATAAACTCATAACAGAGAATCTAGGCGTGTAAGGGATATTAACTTGTTCATGAACGAAGAAGAAAGTTGAAACCTGAGAGAAAGGCTGTAATAATTTTTATAGCCCAGGAAAGAATGTCATCAGCACTAATGTAAGTAATATTCCGTTTCTAAGTTTTTACCTTGTATACATGTTAGATGTGTGAATTAGTAGATAACCAGTGACTGGTTATCTACTAATTTACTTTCCATTTACAATCCTCAAAAAAAATTTATCTCACTAATGTTCCCAGAATTCTAGAAGCCCCTTTCTATAGATTTCCAACAGTTTAGTTAAATGCCTGTTGCCTTCTCAACCTTACATGATGTAAGCGTCGTAAGATCTGGCACAAGTTACACCAGTGATAGTTATAACGTGTTATCAGACGGTATCATCATTATTCGTGCGATACGGAGTTGAAATTTGTGGGCCGCAACACGCACTGTTGGTTCAGTGACCGAACATCACCAGACTCTAATTGAAAACCTATATCACGACACTTTTCTTAATTTGAAGGATTTAAGCGAACATTTTTCTGGCCTGATAAATGGTAGACACGTCATTGGTATATTAAGAGCGGAGAATACGTAGAGAGTCAGTCGCAAAGATGAATTGTAACTGGCTGGTTTGGTGGCTCTGGTACTCTCTGCAGCCATCTGCTCTGTGGGGTCCGATGAGCTGGCTTACCTTGACAAGTTGTTGCTTGCTCATGTGGTTACTTATATCTTTTACAGAGACAGAGTTGCTATTACAAAGAGCTGATATGAAGCTGATATTATGAAGATATTTTGTTGATTCATAAGAAGATTTTTAGTACGATTCGAAACCGTCGTTGTGTGTAGTTTCATAAGAATGTAATATTTGCGTAATGATGACTTAGTGGTGATAATATTGAAGTTCTGATTTTTGATGTCATAATTAGTTACACATATATGAGTTTTATTTAGCCATACACTCTTCTGTCACAAAGAGTAGATATTTCATGAAGACTATTTACATGATATTTGATAGGTCATAGACAGGAATGTGAGGCATTAGTGAGCATGGCCTCGACCCATTGGCCTAGTCCTCACAGATTAGTTACTGCATAGAGGAGACATTTTTGTGGAGACGATACTTTAGGTTACAGATCCGTCGAGATGTGGATCACATATTTCTGGCCAATAATGTAATACTTATCCTTGCTTCCAAAGTAAACATTAACTTAATTTAAAGACATACATATTATTTTAAAAAGTCTCACAAATAACATTTTTGAAGAGCAGGGCTATTAGCAAGTATTAACGATTGCAAATGACTTAGTAAAAATCATATTTATGTAAAATTGTAGTACAATAATATAAGGCAAGAATAGTGGTCAAATTAGAAGAAAGCTGAGTTTTGACACATAGATTAAAAATGCTGTTTTGTTAAACAAACTAGAAGTCCCCAAATTTCCAAAGTTCTGCTAATGCTGCGATCTCAAATAAAAAAAGGCCATCAACATTACTTTTTAAAAATATATAGCCATATAATTTATTTAGAGCTAAATCGTATAAGTAAATATTAACCGCGGCACTATTCTGTACAGAGATCGTCTGTTGCATTGTTTTTGTCCGATGCATTTCATTCGCATTTTATCACTTCCCCTTACTGCATAACAGTTATCAAATTAAATAATTAAAGAGATATATGTGAATATATTTTGAGTTAAATAGTCACTTTTTTCCTCGCACTATAGAATGTAAGAGAATATTTATTTCATGCAGCATATAATTGAAATTGTTAACAAATATTTTTTTACTTGGTTGCATACAGCAGGCGTCGCGTCGTGTCACAAATTAGAGCAACAAAAAACTGTACCTTAAGGATCTGCAAAACATTTCAAAATGCAATACTATGGATATAGAACACTATAATAATTTTCGTTGAATAAACATAAAATAATGGGGGAGGGGCACATTATAATAAAACGCACCACGTACTTTACCTGCAGGTGGTATGGAAGTATGCACTACAGAGGATGTACAAAATATATTAATATGTGGCGATATAAGGAACGGTAGTACAATTATTAACAGTAGATAAGTTCAAGTATATGCCAATTACAACTTCACAATGAAAAAGAATCCAAGGAAATCAAATATTTTCAATCAGGCTTGTTAGAAGGAAAGCTAAATGAAAACATTTTCTTCAACATGGTGGATTTTCTATTTAGTTTTTGCTTGTTTTGAACTGAATTTTTCGGCACAATAGTTTTACTGCAGTTTAGTTTTTAACGACCATTGTCACCTCACACCTGCTAACTGTATGCAATGATTACTGTATTGTTTGACTTCATTTTAATACGAGTTGATCTTATGCTCCGTGGTTACTATTGTTCCTGCAAATTACCTCAGTAAATACAACTCAAACATCTCTGCCTTCTTCGTTATGTTAACACGTAGTGTAGCTGATATTTGTAGTTATTCGAATCTTGGACGGGGATTTGATGTGGGAAGTTTTTATTTTTAATTTGCTCACTTGAACACGACACAGTATAACTTATTTCAGCTCGCACCAGCGCTACGAATCACGGCTGTAAGGCAAAACAAAATAATTAATATCAAGGTAGCGCTGAATGATACATATCAAACGGCATCTTGCCGCGCACACAAGAGCGATGCTGGATACACATTGTCACGACGTTCACAACGCTATGTTGTCACGGTAACAAAAATGCGCCATCGCGACTGACGTGCCATGAGATGCAAACAAACGAATATTATAGCAAACCAAGGCTGCACGTGACAACATGTAACACAGATCATCTGTGTTTCTTTAGCGCGTAAGAAACCAATATGTGCCCGTTCACACGCACGTAAAAGAATTTATGCTTATATGTAAAATAATTTATTTTGACGAGATATTTCCATACATGGTTTTTCACTGCGTTGCTTGTTTCGGTACATGTTTTGACGTGGGTCGTACAGCTCTGGGTACTTGTAGACTTCTAGAATTAATTATTCCTCGCAGAATTCAATCTTGGACAAGTGACAATTTTTACTACTTTGAAGCCTTATCAAAACCAACGTAAATGTATTTGTTGTAGTCGCTTGTTCATTTCAAAGCCACCAACAGCACACTGTCACCACTTAGTTGCAACCAAATACTGTAATAAAAAAGAAGTTATCCTACGAAGTATTGTAAACAAAAAAAACAGTAAATTGGAACATGTCTGACGAGAAACACAATATATAGAAGAACTGGCTGTCAAATATAAACCGATTGTGATTCGTAACGTAGAGAATTTCTTCAGATGATGCTTGTCATCTGATGTTCTTCGGCAACGTCCGCTGTGTCTCGTTGCGTATCCGCTCCGAAGGCAGCTGGGACGATGCAGGGTGGAACACACATTAACATTCAATACATCTCAAACAAAAGTGCTTCTTTCCCTTATAGAGATAGAACCTTATGTTGATGGGAACAGTTAACATCCATGATGAAGTCAGTGTCCGTATATAACATTTCGGACATTATGACGTCCTGCAATAAAACAGACAACACATGTAATAAATCAGGAGTTCTCAAGCTGAGAAGAGAATTATGGGAATCCGTGATAAACAGTGGGAGAAAAAATTTAAATAAAAAGTATTATAAAACAACACTGAAATTTGAATTACAGTGTTGATATAATACCCACACCCAAAGTAGATTGGTGTACATATGTATATACTAGTTGTTCGGAAATTAAACGCCTAAACTGCGGGAGATGATTGCCTATGAAAAATAAAGTTGAAAATATACAGGTCACCATTTCCCGAAACAGAATATTAAAGGAAATATGAGCCTGTGAGAATTGGGTTTTGATAACGAATTTTTGCTGAATGCCTTGTAGTTTCTGCCAGCGGTAGGGATGGCGGTGAATTACCATCAAATGGGACACGCTCATTTGGCGCTCTGTGCAGGGTGTACAAGTGGAGGGCATGACGTTGATGTGCTGACGTATCACTTCCTCAAGCCGAACAGTGCGCACAGACCGAGGACAGCCAGCATTACGCATGTGTCTCTGCAATATGGGAAGCATAAGTCACCTTTTTATTGCTATCTTTGTTGGCGTTCTACAAGGCATGCGTAAAAATTCGTTTTTTAAATGCCATTTTCATAGGCTCATATCCCCTTTAATATTCCGTTTAGGTATATGGTGTCCTGTAAACTTTCGACATTATTAATCATAAGGAATCACCTCCCGATGTTTGGCTGTTTAATTTCCGAACAGCCTGTATGTTTGTGTACTATCTACATATGAACAACTGATTTAATTAAGCAGCGGTGATTGAGGCCAGAGTGTGTTTTTTGCCGGAAGGGGGTGGATTTACCTAATACAACAGTACATTAGGGGAAATGGGCCTCTTTGCAGTTTGAGAACACCTGCACTAAAATATGCAGATCCGGACGAGTGTCACTGCCGTCTGCAGTTAGAAATCAATTTTCCCAGAAACTGTACCATTTCTCTAGTAGATGTGTTCAACCGCCCACAAACTAGCAGAACTTCGTCGTAGTTGAGTGGCGGGCGAGTCTTGGCAGGGCTAGATTTGCTATCCTGAGACATAATTAGCAACCTCTTTACCAATTTGCTGCGGAAACAGAGTCATCTTACTGGAATAAATTATGCATAAGTTTTATTACCGCCATCCAGCTTCGGCAATACTTTTTTCAACACTCTCGAGTCAAAATCTAGGTCTATGGAATTATAGAGCTCAGTTTGTATGTAAGTTTGGCACTCATACAATTTTTTTTAAATATATTTAAAATGTTTTGCAGGAATGCTTTAATCCCTTTAATAATTTTTTCAAACATTTCCAAAATTTCTTTAACATTGAATTATCAACATAAGGTCTCTGAGAAATGTGATTGTTTAAGAGCATGCGAATAAATGTAATAAAATATAAGGAAAGGCACAGGCCTTGATTTTTCCATGTAAATCTAATACATCAAAAATAAAATTAATGAGTTAGTGCTCGCTGTCAGGTCAGGGAACAATTATATTAACACAGTTTAAGAGTGCGCGCACAGTAGATGCGTATCGGTAGTGAATTAAGTAATCCGAGTAATACGACTACGCAAGAACAATCCCTTCTCCAATTATATTATGAAGACTCGCAAACTGCATACGATTTGGTAGAGCGTATACTTTCGTATAGATCCGACATCCTAACACGATCTCATATTGTTTGGATTTTTCTTACGATTTGCAAGTTAAACGTATGTCGAAAAAATAATTAGCTGAAACACGAAAGAAAATGCTTGTGGGATCAAAGTGATTCATATAATGGCGTGAGTGATTATCAACGCAATTTGTCGAAGGAAGTAGTTGTGGAAATAAATATATTTGGTATTTATCCTTCGCGTTGTATTTAACTGCATCACATATAAACAAAGCAGTTTACAGTAAATGAATTAACTCCTTGGCAATACAAGCTATAGTTCAGAAGGCAGGATCTTATATTGTTCCTTTCTCGAAGCTGGCGATGTGTCCCATGATTTTTAAATGGGGTTGCGTGGCAAAAGGAATTCAAATGAAATATCCTAATCATCTAGTCTTACTAAACTGAAAATATCAGCTAAGTTCAGGGAGTTATAGAACTTCCCATGGCCATTGCCTTATTGTTGTTACTCAGTTGGGAGAAGCATACACTACTCAATGGCATTAGACGACGAGTTTCGATTCCAAATAATCTCCCAATATTTGAATCTATAAGATTTGGTATACTATTGACAGATGGACACGGGATAAAGATGAACTGCAAGAGAAAAGGCAGAACCAAGGATAAAATAAAAGTAGTGTGGTAATGCCATAAATCTGATAACCAGAAAACTTTTGGTGAGGAAAGAAAAAATAAACGACTCAAAGGCGAGTAAGGTTGTTAGTAGAAACTTCAGTACATTCCTCATATTAGTAGCAAACTCTGGATATCCAAAGAAAGCACTAGTGCTGTATCAACTTTCCTGAATAACCACGTGCCCTTGTGGGACACAGCTCAGCTATCTGCGAACCTGCAGAAGTGTAGGAAAAACATCAGTCTGTAAACAACCGAAGTGAATTAAGATATGAATGAAACATAAAAAGGGGCATGCCTTTACCCTACTCGGTTTTAGTTGAAAATAAAATTAAATTTCTCAGCATTTTTCTGAGATGATTATCAGATGACAATCACAAAGGACTTGAGGCGCGGCACTTAGTTGCACATCCTCATGTTGAGGGTTTCGTGATCATAAAATGTTTCGATTCATTTAGAATAACTTCATTCCGCCACGTAAGCCGCAGAGGAAATGTGCTATTTAGTTTCATGTTTGTTGGGCTTTGAGGTGTCTTCCTTAGTTGGAAGACTGGCTTGCTGCCGTTCATTGCTTCTCTAATAACTATGTTGTTCTGCCTTTGTATTTTGCTGAAACTGCAGCTTCCATAGTGACTTCCGATCGTACTAGAAAATCTATTTCGATGTCTCGAGGCGTGTACTATATAAATGTTTTATTGTTTAGTAAAAATCTATCGAAACCCACGTTAAGTCTGAGAGTATGCTGCAGGCTGGGACAACTGTTACCTTGCTTTACATAAAGGTCATGTGGCAAATTGTAGTCATGAGAAAGATTAGCCTTGTTACTCTCCGTCTTCACAAAGTACTTAATGTAAATTTCTTTATGGCAACCTGAATGTAATTTACACAGTTACAGCACGTGCTGGTTGATTCAATGGTACCGCAGGTTTCGTTAGCTTATCAGTGCAAGTTTACCAATTAATCTTGGGAGGTCATCTCTGCCTGTCGTTCATTTAGAGAAACTAGTGCGCATGTGGTCATAAAGACGATCGAATTAATCCTACGGTAATCCATGGACTAGATATACCTCTTTTATTCGGAATATGCCTAATGACGGCGTTATCTTCAGGTACTGCAATTTCTCCACAGTATTAATGTTGACTCCAAATGTTTACCGAGTTTCGGAGGTACCTAGATAAACGTTATATCTGCTTGTCTCGAAGATGCATTTTAATGTTTTTACTTGGATCGCGACATGCGCCGGGCCTGACGCACTGCAACTACACGAGAAATTGAAATGGCGCTGGTATGAAGGAACGCAGGGAAAACACAGAAACCCGCCGAGGGAAGTCAGCACTTTATACTTTATGTTCACTGCTGATACAAACATTAAGATACCTTGTCAAAGACCGCAGATTCTTAAATTTCAAATTAATAAGTCACCGGTCACAGAATGGTAGTGATTGCACAATGCAAGTTGAGAAACAGGTTTGTTTAAAGTGAACCAAATTTTTGATTGATATAGCGGAACGAATATAAATGTATGATGCAATAAATATTCGGATTTAAAGCCTAATTTGTTCATTTATCAGAAAAAGCTTCTTTAGCTCATTGCTTGTTTTGTCAAATTAACTAAATAAAAAAAAAATGTCTCATTTTAAATTTTACTTAGCCAACACTGCACAGCAAGAGTAACTATGTATTGTTTTGCTTTACTCAGAATAGTATTTTATTGGCTTTGAAACATTTCTCTTAGTGTCTTTACTTAATTGTAGTTAAGGCCAAGCGTTCGCGACAGTGATGTCAGTATTCCATTCTCTCACTTGGAAGGTAGTGCAGGTGGTCGAGAGGGAGAAATAGTTTTACTACATTCTTTGTCATCCACATGGCAGTATATTACATATATCCAGTTCATTATTCCTTACTTTTCCATTTAACTTGCTTGAATCGATATTCCAGCGTGTGATTATGCATGAACAATGAACTGACACTGTGTTCTTATGTGCAGCTGTTCCGGCATGGTGCGATAATTACAAATGTGCGCTACTTGAACGACCCAATCACAGAGCGCCAGTGGGACAACAAAACTGGCGACATTACCCAGGTGAGCCAACTGACACTTGTGCCACTGCCCGAGCTTATCCCTGTTGTATTGCTATACTGGTCAACATTGTACGGCAAGGAAGCAGATTTCGCGCACATGTCACTCTCCGAAGACTGGGTCCAGGTTACTGATGCAGAGCTGCCACTCTTCTGGTGCTAAAAGCAGTTGTTTGTAGAAAGGTGAGGTGAATGTCGACTCCTCCAGACAGCTGCTCTCGTCTCTCCAGTCCCGTGCTCTGTACCACAGGGTTCCCTCAGATGACCTGATGACTGAACTTCGGGGAAACTGATTACAAATAGTGGAGATACTGTCTAAAATAGTCCACATATCTTTAAAACGTGACAGGATCCGATATGTAAAGCGATGATTAAGTTTTGATACCTTATTTTAATGTTTGTTACAGTAAAGGAAGAATTGTGGTGTTCATCAGAAAGTCCACTTAGATTGCTCATTTGACTTACATATTCAGAGACAGTACGTGATTCCTGACATCTGTATTTCATCCCACTAAGTACTATAGAGTATCAAATCATCCCTCCTAAGTGTTAAATTGTTACAGAGATGCTGGATGTCTATGCTCGTATACAGTAAGTTACGATGGAGGAGAGCATAAATTATGGATTTAGCACATCATTCTACGTAGAAGAACATAGAAAATTCCTGAAATTGTGCCAACAAGCACAGGGTCACGAATAATGGCATAACTACTACAGACAAAGTGTGATAAGTGGTCTCTGATACGAGTTGTGGAATAATCTTTAGTGTTTTCAGGGTGTTACTTTTCGATATTCTCTTACGTTTGTTTGTGCCTACGTGAACTGCAGGCTCAGGCGCTGTCAATGATTGTTTTGGAGCTCAATGTGAGGCATGTTAGATACATGATGCTGAATAACTGCGCGAACCATCTCACACAGTATAAAATAGCAATAGAGTTCTTCCATATCTCTCTTTGTTCGTAAACTCCGTAGCAACCCTCTTTATAATTCGTTAACTCGAGTAGCGGTCGGTGTTGTCATGTGTTCACTAAGTGTGTTGTAAACATTTTCCAGGCAAAATATTATTGCAATTTTACAGTTACAACACAATTTGGCATAGTAGATAATTCGAAACTGGTTGACTGCATTCAAAGTGATCTTTTTCCCACATAATTTTCCATTACAATTCCAAATAAATGCCAAGGAGTAGTCCGTGAGTATAATGTAAGTAATTTTTTTTTTAAGTCATGTGATGTCTAATTACTTTTGCATGCAGTATGTATTGGCTATACACTGAAGAACCAAAAAAACTGGTATAGGCATGCGTAAGAAATAACAGAGGTATGGAACCAATCAGAGTAACGCGATGTAGTCGGCAGCAAGATCGGTTACTGCTGCTACAATGGCAGGCTATCAAGTCTTAAGTGAGTTTGAACGTGGTGTTATAGTCGGCGCACGAGAGATAAGACATAGCATCTTCGAGTTAGCGATAACATTTGGATGTTCGCGTACAACCATTTCACGAGTGTACCAAGAATATTGGGAATCCAGTAAAACATCGCATCTTCAACATCGCTGCGGCCGGAAAAAGATCGTGAAATAACGGGAAAAACGACGACTGACGAGAATCATTAAACGTGACAGACGTGCAACACTTTCTCAAATTGGCGCAGATTGGATTTGCGGACTGCCCTGCAGGATTCATGGTGTGAATTGCCTCCTGCATACCTTCAGACATTAGTCGAGTCCATTCCATGTCGTATTGTGGCACTTCTGCGTGCTCGGGGGCCCTACACGATATTAGGCAGGTGTACCAGTTTTTTTGGCTCTTCAGTGTACATAATGCAGGAAAATGTATGCCACTTCTATAGAGTTCAAGACTGGTACTGTAGTTAGACACTTATACTGTAGTAATGCATTCCTTTGGTACATTATGTTAAGTAGTTTGTGTGAATAAATGTAGGCAAACCCAATTTAAGTCCATGTCATTCGAATTTTTATATGACTCTCGCAGCCGAGAAAATGAATATCGCAGCACTTTTCTAACGGTTAGAATAAATTCATAATATTTTCTTCTTGCTTAAGTGTGCGAAGCTTGAAACCTGACGCCATTGTGACTGTAATTTTAAGTGAACCTTTGAATACAAGGTTTTTCTTGTTACTATATTAATCTACAATTGTAATTAATCAGGAACTACACTTTTAATATTTAACTTTTTCATGAGGTCTCTATTTGATAGAAGTTTTTGAATGAAACTCATTGCCGTGGCTTGAAAAATAAACGCAGCTCTCTTCCTATTCGAACAAGTACAAAGACATACGAATGGATTTGGGAATTATAAAATAAAGGCACGCTATTCGTCAGCAATAAGCATTCCTTCTGCGGAGTCCAGAGGAAAGAAAACATGCAAAGTTCTACATTATTACACCATTAAAAATGTTTTTTTTTTAATTTTTACAAAAGAAAGATTTTATTCAAAACTTCCCGCCATTTAAATGCAATACACACGGACTTGTCTTAGACGGGACTATCAAATACGTTTTTTATCAGACAAATGGTGCCTTCAAATATGCTGAGTGAACGTCAGCTAGTCCTGTTGCCAAGTGGCAAGTGGCGAAACCTCATACACAAGGAAAGACGAAGCAAGCACACCGTGATGTGTGTTCGTCTTATAAGAGGTGCATCATTTCGTCGTGTGCGTGCACAGAAATTCCAAGGACTGAGCACAAACGTACAGTGCACATTAACAACATCGCAGTATTCACAATTAAATTACCAGACTTTCGTAATCGATGTAAATAATAATAATTATATTTACACCAAACTATCAAGGGAAAACCACTTAAATTGATAAAAGGAAATGCTTTGTAGAAAACTGGTTGTGCAAATGCTCTTACGTTCTTTAATACTGGCCGCTGCTGACTCACTAATGTATTTTTTCCAGTTTTTTCCCCATGAAAAACTTTTTCTGAGATCATTAAAATCCACTGTAACAACCATATGTTTCAGAATGCTGAAAGCAGACAGTTGGATGCAAATTTTTTTTCCTATCAGTTACTGCTTATTAATAACTCCGCTTTATGCCAACATGCTAGTTCGAGAGTGGATTAAAAACTAATATAAGTTTACGTGTAACATCAATACACACAACTGTGCAAGGTTATTCGCATGTGGAGCCTGTTGTGCAATGTTAACTTCTTAAGCCTGACGCTATTCCCCATCTGTGGCATACAGAGTGGTTCATGGGGTCGGAGTTAATTCCTCCAGGCACCGACTATAAGGTGCCTTGAAGGTTGAGGGTATATCAATAAGGTAGTCTTTTTGGTGTTTCACTTTACTGGATGGATATATTGTCTCGATTTTAAACATACAGAAACACTTCCAAGGTGTAGTACTCTATTTTAGCTAACTCGGATTAACTGTGGGCGACGTCGTGGTGTAGGGGGGGGGGCTTCTTTGGTCGACGACTTGATACTTAACTCTGCTGGTAGTGCTGGTATGTTGTTGGTTGTGGATGAGATCCGGCGATGTGGGTGGCCTTGGAAAAGGCCTGCGTTTGGTGCTGTCTCCCCTGGACTGCTGCTCTGGGTTCGTTCTGACCTCCTCTCGCGATTTCTTGATGCAACTGCTTCTCTTGGCGCGGTGATAATGAACTCGTCCCTCTTCTAGCGTAAATTGGCTTTAATGCTCTCTAGTCTCTCTCCCTAAGTGTCGGCATGTGTCTCTCTTGTTGGGGGAGGGGGAAGATGGTTACCTGCAGTACAAAGCCCTTCTACCACGTGCCATGGTTCGTGAAGTTTGGGGGGGAGTGAGTGGTGAACTGCCCCTTGAGAACTTACCCAGTCAGCTTATTCTTCCGCAGTTTGGCTAAAAGGGTGGTAGGAGAGAGGGGTGTTCGTGGTCCCCACTTTCAATTGATCAGCCGTTTTCTCAGGCGTATAGCTAGAGGTGCTCTTGCTTGGCTCTGCAATTTCTCCTGCTTTCCTACGTATTTACATAGCGCCTTCCGGGTGCTTCGGCGATATGCCAGTTCTTACTCGGCACAACCTTGACACGTGTAACTGCGATCCATTCTGGCTGTCCACGTGTCTCGTGTCACATGTCAACTGGTAGGTGCTCGCGAAGGGGGTCAGCGAGGCTTCTATTCCCAATATTCGTTACACGTCAAGCCTTGTATAAGCTTGTGTAAGACCTAATGTATGAGTCGGTGAAACAGTCACTATGTGAGCAGGTGTAGAATATTCCTGTTATAGTACAGGACCTAGTGTACCAACAAGTCACTCACTGGCTGGATGCAAGTATGAGTCAATGGTCGACAGTAAACATAGATTTTCTCCTATAATTAGTAGCTAGTAATTTGTAAATTAAAAAGATAATGAACTTCTTAATATTTCTTCATTACTATTGGCAATTAGAACAGTTTAATTTGTAATGATATATTTTCAATCTCTCAAAATAATAACGTGAAAGTATTAGAGGTTTCCAAGTATTTGTTTGAGTTGTATTACTTCATATCATGTGATTATTTCTTCACTTTTAATTTTGAGACGCATTCGTAAGCAAAAGTAGTTTTCAATCACTGTCTCTCAGAGTTCATACTACGTCAGTATACCGTAGGAATTTTATTATTTGTAACGTCTTTCAATTTAAGACATAGCTCGTATTAAATTTTCAGTTTTACGAGCAGTGATTTATGTTTTGAATGCAGCTACGAGAAGTATTGAAATTTTTTGTTGTCAGTTTGATTCTCATTTGTCGTACTTTAAAGCTATTTAATTTAATTTCAGTTTCATGATCTCGTGATTAAAACTGAGTAATCCTGTACGACTTTTCACTTCATGTAATATAAACATCACGGGAAGCGTCCTACGCCCTGAAACTGCAGTGTCTCTGGCCAAGTACAAAAACTGGCAGGGAACGTTTTGGCGAATAGGACAGTAGGAAAAATACAAATCCCTCAAAATAAGAAATTTTCCATTTGGAAGAATACGAGGAGAAAAGGAAAAGATTTTAATTTAATGAAATTTACGACGCAGTGAACACATGAAATCATTAAAAATAAAATCAAAATATGATGCTCATTTAAATAAATAAAAAAAATGAAATTCTATGTTAATATTCACACCCTTCCTTTCAAAATGCTGTCAAGGGGGAAAGGGGAAAGTTGGAACTGTAAGAGTAAATTCTTTCAAACTTGTATATAGTTCATTAATTTGCGTCGTGTATGCTTTTGAATGCTCTTTAAAAGAATGGAGCAAATATAAAAAAAATTTTATTTAATTTCCATGGCGGCTTTATTGGTAAGCACTTGGACTCTTAATTGCCATTGGGAAGTTAAGGCAAAACGTTTAATTTTTTTCATATAATAATAATATATTTTGGCTGACAGATACTTAAAATGACTAGTTGAAGCAACTGGAAGTGGTCATCTGACAGTCTGCTGCAGGATAGAAGGCTGGGAAGGTGGGCGTTGTTGGTGACGTCAGTCCCGGTGCCAAGAAAACCTCACTCCTCCGGTGGCGTCGGCAACTTCAAAGCACTCAAAAAATTAAAATTTCAGGTGCCTCGTGTGATCTCTTCAAAGATCCACGCCCCTTTACAACTTTACAAACGTTCCCTGTTCCTGCATACTGATCTATTCTACTTTAGGAAGAAATATGTAGTCTTATTTGCCAGGCAAAGGCTTTAATATGTCTGGTTTCTTTGGAGTACGGACAAAACAGTTTTAAAGCTTATATCTAAAGACTATCATAATTGGAGCTTAAATTTTGCCTTAGGTAAACAAATAAATAAACACAACTCCAAAGGGAATTTATATTATCATTCCTGTAAATGTAAGGATGACCTAACCTTACATTTACATATATTTTAATTTAAAAGCAAAAATAAACTAATCAGAAAAACAAACCTCAAATAACTTTTGTAAAAAAGAAATTGAACTAGAATTCTGTACCATTTTAATAACAACGTGCGATAAAAAAAGGGGCAGGCATTCTTACCAAACCTACTGTACTTGTAATCAAATCGTACAAGGCAACAAACACCGTAATGGCTGCTGCACTTTGGTATAACATCTGCTAAGCCAGAAGTTAAACAAGGTAGTAAGGGCTGTGCTAGTAT
Organism: Clitarchus hookeri; assembly: GCA_002778355.1. Classification (NCBI taxonomy): domain Eukaryota; kingdom Metazoa; phylum Arthropoda; class Insecta; order Phasmatodea; family Phasmatidae; genus Clitarchus; species Clitarchus hookeri. Next base: position 795,622 of record NQII01000512.1, read on the forward strand.
GTAATACAGCAGTAGTGACCTCGGAAGTGCAGTATGTCCTGTGTGCTGATGGACACTGCCAAGGACTGACCTGTGCCATGTTGTGTTGCCGATGCTGCCAGCGGGGCGTGAAGCAGACCATGGAACTGGGACTTTACGTGCGGTCCCGCTACGCCCACTTCCTGCCCGTATTCTACAACACGGACGATGTGCTGGTGAGGAGCTCCGATGTGGACCCTGTCATCGTCTCTGGCATGATAGTCATGAACGGGATCTTCCCTCTGCACAAAGCTCTGGTGGACCTGAGGAGTGTCAACTGGCAGATCACGCCTGTGCACACGATACCAGCCGAGAATAACTTGGTAAGTAGCGACTACTGCGTTCTCGCAGCCGTCGACTCGAGAAACAGTTCACACATTGAATAAGTTAGGGAATCGTAAATGCGGCCGCATTCACAATGTTCCAGTATCACTTTTTTTTCCATCTACTTATAATGTTTGTGGCTTTCTTTAAAAAAAAAAAGATGCAGTTGTTGGGGATTTCTTCTTGTAGCAATATAATATTCCGACTGTCATTGGAAGTTATTTCGCCTGTTTCAAATTAGGCGTTATTATTTACTGCACTATATTTATATTTTAGTGACATTGCAATCAATGTAAATTCAGATATTCTGCACATCGAATAATCAGGTAATTGGAGTAGTAATATATTTTGGAAATCAGAATAGGCCACTGGCAATCCTGTGAAGTTGACTTTCTAAAGTTATATGCAGAATTTTACTGCATTCAATAATAAATTTACTGATTTTAAGTAAACTTTTTGAAGGTAAGAAATGCTTATGAGCTCACTTTCCTGTTTGTGTGCTTGTGTGTATGTGTGTGGGTGCGTGCCTGTGTCTTGATGTTCAAGTGTGTGTGACCCACTTTAAATTTTTTTAACGCATCAACCGAATCTCACCAAACTTGCTACACATATAAAACTTATTAAGGACACCGCCTAACTTTTATAGTTTTAGACAACGCCACAAACTTACATTTAAATTGGCGACAATTTTTATATTTGGAGTGATGTAATATCTCGTGAACCATTCAACCGATTGAGACCAAGTTTTGTGTTATGGCGGAGCATCATGCGAGCATTAAATGTCGACATAAATATTGTTGTTATTCCGCCATTTTGGGAAATAGCACCAAATTAAGTAATTAAGATTTTTCATTTTACTTCGAAAATTATTTAACAAATTCTCGCACAATTTAACTGGTAAATAATACTAGGATATGTTAATTAAAAGTAAGTGAGTAAGGTTTATTAGGTACTTATTTTCAAAATGGCTGCTATACATTTATTTTAGGTTTATTTGGTATATCACCCATATAATTTAAGTAATTTGAACCAAATATTGTATACTGCAAGTATCTTTTACACGCATCATATATACCAACACAAATATATTTGTCAGCCATTTTGAAAGCTAGCACCGTACGAATAAATAAAGTGATTGCGTCATGTCTCTGTTAAAAATTAACCAATTCCTACCAATTTAGCAAACAAGTACTGAGGTTCATGATATTAAGTGGTATTTTTAAAGCATATCAGACACTTATTTTCAAAATGGCGGTAATATAGTTATTTTTAGATAAGAATACTATATCGTCGAAACCATACAAAAAATTCCAACTTTACTTTGAATGCTAGCAGTAGCTATTACAACTATCAACTGTATCTACAATGATCATCCTTTGCCCTCAATTTTGTATGATATCGTCACGCGAAGAAAGATGTATGTCATATCTCGGGTAACAATAGGCAGATTCCTAGCAAATTCGACAAACCAATAGTACAGCAGCAGGTGGTGCAAACTGATGTTTTAAATATATCAGGCACTTATTTTCAAAATCGTGGCTATATAAATATTTTAGCTGTGTATATTGCATTAACGAAATAAAATCCAACTTAACTTTGTATGCTGGCAGTACTTATCACAACCATCAAATTTGTCTATTCAGAGGCTCATTTATCTGTACTTTTGTAAGATAGTATCACAAATAAAAAGTAAAACTTTCATATGATATCTTGGGAAACAATCAACCCATACTTAAAAAATTTGGCGAAGATATTGTTCTATGGTAGGCTATATTATTATACGTATTTTTTTAAGTATGACACACTTATTTGCATAATGACGGCTATAAAGTTATTTTAGTTTTGTATGCTATATCTACGAAACTATGTAATTTATTTTAACTTATTTTTGTATATTGGCAGTATACAAAAACAGAATGCGCTACTACACTACTTTTTGTCCTCCATTTATGAAGATCGCCGCAAGTAAGTTGTGGAGGTCTTATGCCATATCTTGAGGACCAATCAACCGATTACAACCAAATAGTACACTGAAACATTTCAACTTATTTTTACCAAATTGTGCACACCATAAATGTTACAGAAGTCCATGTAAACTTTCATGATTTAAATTTGTCAGGTAATGAAATTTAGGTAAGTTTGCCACATATATTAAACAATTTTACCAAATTCAACAAAAATTTGTATGTGGACAGTATAATTTATAAGCACCACATACAGAGCCTTTTTTTTACTTTTGTACGATAGCATTACATATTAAAATAATATTTTTATATCGTATCTCAGGGACCTAACAATTGATTTCCACCAAATTATTCACACAAGTAGCTCTGCGGCAGGCCTTGTAAACTACATGTTTTAAATGGCTGAGAGACTTATTTTTTAAAATAACGGTCCTGTAAATATTTGAGTTTAGTAAACCCTATCATTCGAAACATTTAACTGATTAAATCTGCAGTTGATGCTCTGAATGCGACCTCCGTAATGCATTGGATTGTACGCTAGCTTATTGTAAGAGGTTTTCTGTGTTAAAGTTCCAGGTAAGGCACGAGTGTATTTGTAATTGTCTGATTACAATTGCACAACTCTCTGGTTTCATTTCTAATGTTATTGCTTTCAAAGGGAATTAAAACCCTACCTAGCAACTCTTTTTTTTTTAATTAATTTAAAAATTAATTCCACCTATGTTAAGGAAAGTAGGCTCTTTAGTTATTTTAGTAAATTGTATTTAATAGTTGTTATATACATTATTTGTTCTGTATTCAGACATATTCAGACAATATTGAATTCGTTACCATTATATATTAATATCTGAGTTGTTATTGTTTCTATCACATATTTATGGAAACACCTTAGGGCTACCAGTCCAGTTTCCAAATTTACCCTCGACAACGTCTTTGGTATTAGATTTTGATGTTTAGGTGAGGGTGAGAATAGTTTTAACATGCCGACAGTGGGGCAGATATCGAACAGCGTGGCCTATAATCAAGGAACCACATCGACGTTCGCTTGGGATGATTTCTGAGAAGCTTAGAGATTATAACGGGCGAACTGAGAAAGGAAGCCAGGCTCTCTCAGATGCTAGATTAATTTTTACACTGAAAAAAGTATCCAGTAAACTTGCTAAACTGCGATGTAAGTTCTTAACGTCCACACAGAATGGGAAATGTACTAACTACCAAGCTGATATAGCCCATTTACGGTTACATCAAATTTTTCCAAAGCCCTGCTAAGTTTTTATTCCTGGGCATTCCTCCACCTCATGAAACAAAGTTTAACTAAGTTTTCAAACTAACACTATAAGGCGATAACGTACCGCATTCGTGTAATAATATTTTGCGTGAGAACTATTTATTTCTAGGCATTACCAACACTCTTATTTTCTCTGTTTTAATTAATATTGAATTAAAAATGAAATATTATAATTTATGTACATAGAATATAAGTGAAAGTTCAATTTAACCAAAAATAAGTTACTTTCATATTTATGAAAGTGTAAAACGCATGTGTTACACAACGTATTTAGAAATAAATCAGATATGTTATACTTGGGGTGATTTTTCAATGGTTTGATTAAAAGAGTGTGAAGAAACCGAGAGTAGTCTTTAACATGGGACTGCTACAATTATAAGATGAGAAACGCCGGTACGCATAGGATTCTTTCCTTAACAATAGTAGGATTTAGGGAAGCTTGGCATAAGAGGACGTGGGATCGTAGCCGAAGCCGGCCATCACCATCTTCAAATTTCCCTTTCCCTTAAAATTTCCCTTTTCCCCTCAAAATTTCCTTTTTTCTCTTAAAATTTCCCTTTTTCTCTCAAATAAGCACCGAGCCTCCCACATACAAAAAAAAGAGCCTCCGAAATGCACATTTTGATCCATCAGAAGGATTTGGAAGGATCGCTTTTAAGGACAGAGTAATGGCGGCCATATTGGTTTTAAAGATATAGGATATACCCCACAGTGCCCAGGGTCTGGAGTCAGAGCTGACTTTCCACCATCGTGGTTCTGTCATCCATATTAGCTGCCATGTTGAATGTCGGTGATCTTGCAGTTGACCTCCGACCTCACAACTAGTGACCTATGACAAAGCTTTAAAAAATAAAAAAAAAGTTTCTTAAAAAGTTATTAAAAATTGAAATCTCGAATTTATGGGAATAACGAGATTGGAGATCGGAGCCAGAGTTGACCGGTTGCCATGTTAATATCATACAACGACCATATTTGTGACATTCAAATTGAACCAAGACCTTCAACTTGACCCCATAACAGTGATATTGAATGACCTTGAACTCAACAAATCACCAAAAAATTCCCAAAAATGCAAAATTTTTCAAAAAAATTTTTAATAAATATATATTTTCAATAGGTACTAAAATATTATTAAAAGTATTAAAATAGTTTACAATTACAAAGGCCCCCTCCACCACCACACCAGCAGACAACTGATCTTCGCCAATGTTTCTCATTGGTTAATTATTTGGTTCCCTTCCACTCCCTCCACCAATGTTTCTTAATTGTTGATTATTTGTGTTCGCTTGACCCCCCACCAGTGTTCCTTATTGGTTGATTACTCACGCTCGTTCTACTCACCAACAATGATTCTCATTGTCTTAACATTCCCCTTCCTAGCCCATCTCCAACATTCATTCTATCGTCTGCACTCCACCCGCTGTATTAATTTTTACGTATGTCACTTGTTTGCATCTCTGTAGGTAGCCATCTCAGATCCAGTTTTATAGCAGAGTTGGTGCAATGTTATTATTTATCAATTTAACCCCCAGGTAGCAGTCATATTCGACTCTATTTTCAACCAATATGTAGCACTAGTGCATAAATTTTCAATTTCGTCACCAGGCAAGCAGTCGATTTAGCCATCTTGCGGCAGTTATAATTGTTTATGTTTTTAAATTATAGGTGGGGCTGTCTGTCTCCCCCATATTGGATTCTATTTTCATCACCCAAGTGGTGCTAATTTTTCGATTTGGCCACCAGGCGACCTATCATCAACACATTTATTTCATTCTCTGTAATGCTATGTTTACCATCTTTGATTTCGTTTTTCGTAGTTACCTTAAGTCCATTACCTATCATTCCTTCTTGATTTTGTCAACAGAACATCATATTTATTCAAGATCTATCATTCCACCTAGATTTAGTAGCTTCCTGATTAATCAATTCCTCGAACCACCATCTTGGGTTACACCACTTGCACAATATTTGATTATGCCGCATGTTCTTGACCTTTAACCATCGCAATTTTCCATTTAATTCGTCATATGAGTTTACCAGAAAAATAAATGTGATGGAATAGAGCAACACCAGTCATGTATGTAGGACCTCTCATCGCCGCATACTGTTTTGGAGCAGGTCTGACCAGGCCCAAATCGACCATCATACCCTCCCTCCATGTCAAAGTGTCAAATTTCTACCACTTCATCAGCATGTTTCTATGTATGTTGCATCCAAACTGCTTAGAATGTATTACGCTGTCAATTCATTCTTAGTTACTGTGCGGCTCATCTTACTAATATTATAAATGCGAAAGTCTGTGTGTATGTTTGTTACCACTCAGCTCCATAACGGCTAAACGGATTTTGATGAAATTTAGTATGTAGGTACTTAAGGTCATGGAATAGCACATAGGATACGTTTTATCCCGTAAAATTGTACGGTACCTGTGGAATAACAAAACGTAATTATGCTATGGCTGGGAATATGACGGAAATATTTTTTTCCTCTGGTGTCAGAGTTTATCAGGCCGCCCAAGGACCTCTAAAATGGCTTAACGACTGCTATCAATATATAACAACCGGGACCGAATATTTAACGTGCCCTCCGAAGCCCGGAAGCGCTCGGATGTTATGCCACAAAAGGGTCACCCATCCAAATGTGTGCCGCTTTGAACGTTGCTTAACTTTGGTGATCGATTAATATTCCTCAGCCAAGCGCAAAAAGTGGTACCTACGTACATTTATTTCTAAAGCTACAACTTGATGAAACTCACGTTTTGATTCAGGTACATCGATGCTGGAAAGCGGAAATGTGGTAACTACGCGATAGTTGCACAGATACACTCCAAAAACATTACCATACTGCTTGGCTATCGGGTAAAAAATATTTCCTTCCTTTTGGGTAGCCGTAATCAGTTAAAAATCCATGGCAACATAGTATAATTTTAGAATTTTTTTCACATAAATGAATGGTCTTTTTCCAATTTATTTATTAGTGTATCACTGTAAAACGCAATTGTACCCGGGCGAAGCCAGGCCGGTTCGCTAGTTTCAGCATATATCTTTGTTACCATATCGTTGATTGGCGCACCCAGTGATGGGATTACACAGGTAATATTTAAGTACTAACTTGCTAATCATCATATTTCAACATATAATTTAATCTAATTATTTTTTATCTTCATCAGTTACAGTACCATCATATAGTATCATATATATAAACCAATGTTCTTTTATTCTCTACATAAGAGAAGTAGGCGTGCTAGGGCGAGGTGCAAGTACAGCAACGAAAAATAAATAATTTTTTCATTGAAATCATATACATATATATTTACATACTTGAGACTACAAACATAAAAACAGAATCCATACATTTCCCGTACCATTCACGCGGTGTCTTTACAGCAGGATGCTCACTTTTCACATAGTTAGTATATATGCAGCTCAAGACAGTCTATGCCAGCAAGCGTCCAACCAGAACCCTTGGCCATATATTCTTGTTCTTCTCGACAGCCACTGGAATGCTATTAATCTTGTAAAATGCTTCATTCGTAGTCTTAAATACTCGCCGACTAATGCCTTCATTGAAAATTTGTGACTTTCCTTAGTTACACTCCAGCTAAACATTATATTTTATGTGGCCTTCTTCGACTTCTTATGTTAATTGATTAATTATCGTTTGCTTTATGTGGTAAAGGTATGTATATATGTTTTTGTACCAACAAAGTCATTCCCAACCACATAATCTTTTAATGTACCCGAGCGTGCTTTTTGTTTAAGGTAGAATTAATTCTATGTTGTTTTGCCAACATATAGTTCAGGTCGTTTCTTAGCTGCAGGAACTCTACCTTTACAGTTCTTCTTATGTCTCTTCAGGTTATCACCACTTTTGAACAAATATTTTCACTTGTCACATCGTTGTATGTCACAGGAAAGATTCTTCACACAAGTCGTTTTTTCATGCTTCCTCGCACTATGGCTGTAGATAAATATATTTTCACACTTACAGGAATGAAAACTTGACGTAGTAATCGTTGGCGACACTGCTGTAGGTGACCCATCCGAAGAAGTCAATGGCACTGTTTGCATCATGCTCGAAGAATTCGATGGCAGTAATGCTGTAGGCACTTTTGCTAGACCGCAACCTTTGTCACCATAATATTATATAATTGCTTTCAAAATATAAGATGATGTATCTTTCACATCAGTTCCGGTCAAACTGAGCCTCTCAGCTGACCCACTAACTGCTTATGATATAACGAGCATGTAAGCCCTGTGACATCATGTTGACTTCGTATCCTGGCTTGCGCCCGTAATGCAGGCTTAACTGTACATATAATGCGCTAACGCGTGCTCTACGATTACAATGAAGTGCTTAAGCTTCCTGGGCGATGCTAGTCCCGTGTAAGAGGGGGGTGGGAGCGTCTCCGGGTGCTAGAAACAAAACAAGTTCCGGTAATATTACAATGTATATTTAAAACTACATAGTTAGCGCCAAACACGAGAGTGCGATGCGACATAGTCCTTGAGACTCTCGGCGATGACTGAGTATGCCGGGCGCACTCAGACGCGGCTTGGCGGCGAGTTGCGCGCCGGAACTTCTTGATAGTGCTAGTTCATTGACAAGGTACACACACTTGCTCTTGCGAAAACATATCCCAAGAATTCAACAGTAAAATATGCATGTACAACTCTTGCAATAATGATTACATAGTGAGGCCAAATGGGGTGACGTCATGAGGTGAACACAAGAAACCCACAGAAACCAAACCAGAAACTGAGTATATATTGCGGAGGTGTCTCTTGTGTGTCGCACGCACACGTCCTTGCATCTTTTTTAATTGTAATAAATTTCGATTTCATTTTCGCCACGCAATTCTGGTTCCAAAATACTTCCTCGCCTTCCTTCAACTTATTGNCATTTGCACTACACACTGGCCCTGCATGAGGGCTTGTGCATGCCTATGCGATAGAGTTGGACGCGCGGCGTGACAGGACGCCGTCCTGCGTCGACGTGTTTGGTTGTTTTCTATATATACTACCTTACACAAGAGTTTTATACTTCTGTTAGTATTAAAGGTTCTAATTTTGGGGCAAACTGAAATATTAATTATGTTTAACCTATAAAATATAATATTTAATCTGTAATCAATATGAACACAAACAGTGAGAGAGTAGGTGTGTTGATAAATCCTAGTAAGAAATAGTTAATATGCTCACAAATGTGGAGCGTTTTCCCTTTGGTGTTAAAATTTTGAATAAGGCGGAGGAATATCATGATAGTATAACTTTAGCAGGGCCTCAGAAAACTTGCAAGTAACCGCGAATGGACTATTATAGCTCGTACTGCTGCAGCTCCAACCACCCAGAGCGGTTACACTTCTGCACAACTAACATTCTCTAGCTGGCTACTCCCTAATCTGCCAAATAATGTGCAGGCCCTGGGCATAAATTATTGAAAATTTATTGGATGTTTCTTGGTTGGTGGTTCCATGCAAATGTCATGTCATACACATTTTAAACTTGTTGAGAATATTCTGTTTCTCGCTCCCTGTTCATGCTGCTTTCTTTTGAAAGCGTGAAAATTAAAAGTGGTAATTACTTGAATGTACAGAAACTGTCGAACATCTTGAAGCATATTTTTACACTTTTCTGCTGAAAAATGTTAGCATTACCACTCAATATTACAAAGTTTGTACGTACGCCAGGAGTAAAAAAAAAAAAAAAAAAAGTAGCTTTATTTTGCACCGAATCTTTGATTGCCAAGCCACAACTATCTGGTTTTCTGGATAAGAAGGAAAAGTTTTAGAAACATTTGGGAAGCTCCCGAGAAGACAGATTTTTTCATATACGTACGAAATAATAAAGTATTAAACTTCCCAACAAAAAATTTTACTTTCTGGATTAGATTGAATTCTCAATTATAATTTTTTCTTATCTAGGTTCACTTTATTCTCAAGGATTTTTAAATTTTAACAGCAATTTTCTCTAATGCAGACATCTTATTAATAAAATTTGTTCAGAGTAAAGTGAACACTTTTAAAATCAATATTTTGAAGAAAATCACAGACCATAACTACACATGTGCTATATTGCACAGTAGTGTGCAGCTCCAAGTTCAGTTGGTAGCGTATTGAGAACAACATTACTGTTCATAACTACACATGAGCTACATGGCACACCGATGTGCATGCTCCAAATTCAGTTGGCAGAACATTACTGTTTATAACTACACATGTGCTACATTGCACACTGGAGTGAAAACTCCAAGTTCAGTTGGCACCGTATTGATAAAAAAAAATAAAATTTCTGACTTTTTTTTCCTAATGTAATGTTTAATGTATGACTACTATTGCCAGAAAAATTAAGTTTGTGTTTATCTCAGGAAAAGATTAACTGGTACCTACCAAATTCAGGCGACAAGTTGTACTTTTGTAGTCCATCTAAATTTATATGACTTAAAGAGGAAGGTAATCACATGTTTTTAAAATCACAGCAATGTTAATATTTTAGGTCAGTATGCCACATGTCCCAAACAATTTCAACAGTATCTATGACAAACAGAATGTGACGAAAATCTCCGTTTTGTTCACCAGTAACGAAGATACCACCACATGAGGAAATTACCTTTTTTTGTAATATTCCAGAACCAATCAAGAATTCCTACGGAACTTTTTACACAAGTAAACTTTTTACATAATTCAAGTTGGACAAGCATTTTTTCAAAATGGAGAAATATAAATTTTTTAGATAAGTTTATCATATCTATGAATTTATTTCACAAATTTCAGATTCTGTTATAAGCATCCGGTATTCCTATACAGAGCATGTTTAAAGAAGTTTTGTACGATAGCGCCGAATGAGAAACTAAAAATTTATGCCATATCTCCGGAACCGGTCAAGGTGTTTCCACCAAATTCTGCACAAAATAATTATTTCGGTAGGACATGAAAACTTGCATGATTTAATTGACTCACACACTTGTTTTCATAATGATGTCCCTGTAAATATTTTAAGTTGATAATCCTAGTCTACCAAAACTTTAGACTGATTACTATCGAATTTGATGTCCCGAATCCTACCTCCATTAACTAGTTTTTTACACGCCAGCTTACTGTACATGGCGTTCTGTGTTCGAGTCCCAGGTAAGGCACGTGTATATTTGTAATTGTCTCCCTAGTATTGCATTTTTCTCTGGTTGCATCTCTAATGACGTCGTCATCAACGAGACGACAAGACCCTCTTATCATCTAAACGTTAAATAACTTCATGAAAAGTATTTGCATCCATGGAAAGTAACATAGGCTTATTAGTTATATAGATAACTTCTTGTTTATTTGTTGTACAAGGCTGCTGCCACCAAGTGTATTGCCTTCATGACACCCATTGTCAAGACACCTGTTGTTTGACGAATTTTGCCGAGATACCTACTGTTGAGGCATATGATATGGTCTTCGTCGTGATGTCTGTTCTCAAAGTAGCAGATAAAGACATTGTCAAGTAGCTTGCTGTTGAAGCAACAAGTATAGTCATCACTGAGCTGTTGTTCACACATGTGGAGTAGCTTTTATCAAATAATCAATGATGGTGAAAAAATTTATCTGCCTGAGCACAATTGAAAAATAACCTCTGGTAGTGCTCTGGTAGATTTTGAGGTGGATCGTCAGCTAGTTTATAAAGACGTTATATCTACTGCATTGTCCTGATGTGTTGATATTAACAACAAAGTCTATGAGAAGTGGAGTGAATTGGAAGGGTTTTGGGTGGCTCTTAACAACGAAGTCATGAAAGTATAAGAGAGTGAAACTAGGTGAGTATGGAGCAGTACCGGAATGTGAGAGCGGGGGAAACGAGAGATATCTGATTGAACCCGCTGACCAGCGGCATCGCCTCATCGTCCGGCACGACTCCCACTATGCGAGAAGTTGGAAATAACCCCGCCGAGAATCGAACCCAGAGGACACAATTGACAACTTACGGCATCGTCGAGTCCAGGATCAGTAGTTACACATACGGTGTCCCTCAGAACATGTGGTGATGCGGGCTGACCTACACTGAACTGTAGCGAGTGGGACTACAAGACTTCAGTCATTGTGATGCAAGTCTTCACAGTCCATGGTTACTTACAACTTTCCTGAACCCCTGCTGAAGTTATACTTTCAGGCTATTCCTCCGCCTCACACAAACAAAGCTTTACCAAATCTAGAAAATTACGCCAAAGGGATAACGCAATGCATTTGTGAGCACGTAGTTTAATAATATTTTCCATGATAACAATTTTTTACTAAGCACTAACAACATTCCTATTTTATCCCTGTTGTTATCATATAAACTCTAAGTAAACTATAATTTGTAAATATATCGAAAACTCCAATTTAATAAAAAATATAATGCTTTTATGCTAACACAAGTATTACGCTTGTTATATAGTATATCATACTTATTTAGTAAACAACCAAACACGTTTAAAAAAGGAAAAAAAAATGTTGAATAGACTATGACAATGGTTCTGACTATTAAGCTTGATTCATATATGTAAGCATAGCATTAACCATAGAACATGGTCGTGTTCACAAAATTTTACCACCAAGTTTTCGAACCTATTGATACACAGCTGCACACTACAAGTAATGTGCACAGAGGTAATTGATATATTCCATTTATTTATGAAGGCGCATGTGCTGATTAATTAAATGGAGGAAAAATTATGCTGCAAAACGAAGAAATGTTGCCAGATTTGAATTAGAAGGAAATAGCCGGCAACAGTTAACCAGCAGAAATTTGTAAAGTGTTATCCACATCTTTACGCTCCCAACGCAAATATTTTAAGAAAAACAAAAATGGTTATTATGTTTAATTACTGTCCATTTTCAGCACAACACTCTAATATGTTAGTTAAATCCATTTCGTTTTTATAAAGACAACCAAAACATTAACATATCATTTATCAATACCGCCAACTGACGTCAGACTTGTCGCTTAATTTCATTGGTTAAAATGATATGTACATATGTTTTAATATTGAATCAATTTTGCTCATGGTGTCTGTTCGTGCAAATGATCTACTGTTTTATCTACTGTTTTAACCAGGGCATATAATATTTTTAATTGTTAACCAACCCTTAAAATTTAAAGTACTCTGATAAGAAATATTACTTCTTATACACTTTTTGTGGTAACTGTAGCTGCATCTTTGACGAAGGGGGCGGCATGGAAAAAACACTTGCATGGTCATTTGGTTGTCGTCATCGTTCTCCGTATGGTAGGCAAATGGCGACCACCCGCATAGAGACAAAGAATGTTCAAACTTGATTTCATGCAAGAAATAAGTTGGTTGAAGCATCTATTGTACGACTTGAATGCCGATGGCAGTCATTAGTTGTACCACTTTGTGAATAGTTTCATGTTACGGTTATTCAGCTAGCGGTATAATTAATTGATTGCAGGCTTTCTTAAAGGATAGAGGTAAAATCGTGTTTTCGAGTTAATAATTATTGAGTGTATTATTTTTGGTATATAATTTTAAAGTTTGTATTTGTGTATATATAACAGTTTTATTGTCAAATTTTAGTTTTTTTAGTATAAATTTATTTGTACGAATGATGAATAAATAACTGTGTATTTTGCATATTAATTGTAAGAATAATAATTTTTATAATATTCAAGTTTAAACATTGCGTAGATATAACCTAATTTGTAAAAATCAAAATGTACATTTATTTAATAAGTAAATATGTTTGTATATTTGACGGTGATATTTGAGACTCTTTTACACTATAAATACACAAAAAAATTTGTTACAAAAATAACCCTGTGTGTTTGCATCAGTATATCTCTGTTCACCAGTGAGTGTAAACATGTGTGTGTCAAACATACAAACAAACAGTTAATATTGTCCTTATAATTAATTGTGGTGGAAAGGCGGTAGATGGAGTTAAACAGCTCACGGGTAATATACCGAGTAAATATTAAATGGTTTTTTAATATAAAATAAATTTACTCACCAGAAAAGAGAGCAGTTTAATTAAAAAATGTACCCTGGAAGAATAAATCGTGCTTTCAGAAATGGGGTAGAAATGAACGAAAAAGAATCTACAATTTTACTTGCTACAAACAAACGTACAATAATTTAGACAGCGCAAGCATTACAAGAATAATCTATTTCTTACAGGTCTGCTCGTGTATAACATATTTGTGGTTGACTCTTTGATATAAAAATTTTACAAATTACATACATGTCGTCGAGGTCCAACTCGAGTACTATTGCTTACCGCGCGACACAGAACCGTGCCTCCTGTGGGCATGAGAACTACGCCACTGGACAAGTGATAACTGGAAACTTGTAGCCTGTCTGACGTTTCGTTTGTACGACTGATCCCTGCATATTAAAGACTCCACTTGTGGAGGAAACCTCATGAATACACAGATTCCGCACGTCCAAAAGGAACTGTGACGACATGCGGTGGCTCCACATTTGTATATAGTTCATCTGGCACGCTGCAGGACCTCTCGCACGTCTTAGAACGTCAGTGCATGGTGAGTATTATGTGATCATACTTCCAAATATCGTACACCCATTCACGATCTGCATTTATCCTGCCCGGACAATGCAACATCACAAACGTCCAGAGCCGATAAATTATGATTGGATCTACACTTACCTGAGCCTCTTCATGCTTCCACGCCCTTCCTGCCACAAATCAACATATCAGAGATGCCCACCATCGAACCAATGAAATAAGAGCTCCACCACCTCATTAATTTTCCACAAAGACTTCAGAAATCTGGCGACGTCCCTCAACAGTCGTCTGAATATATGAAGCTCTATGACCCTAAGGCGCATCTGCACTTCTATTAGATGGCATCTCAGTTTTTCTAACTCTTCAGTGTGTCGACGAAATAGAGAACGAGGTCTCCTTACAACATCACCAGCGTCTTGCCAGCCGCGTCAGCAGTGCTGCTGGCCTCGAAATACCGGCAAGTAATGTGGACTGCCAACGTACTGGTACAGAATAGTGACGAGTACAGAAGCAAAATAGTGAAATGGGCGATTAATAAAAGGAAGTAGCATCGGTCGTGGGCCTAAGGCTCAGGCCTTATTGTGTCCAAAGGCCACTGTACCTACGAAAGTGTGAGCCAAATGTGCAATCCGTTTAATTTGTCTGAACAGGCAATTTGTTAGCTATAAGTGTGTGTATGTGTCGATTCAACTTGACTATGAAAATTAGTGTGTGTTAATTTGACCTGACTGTGACAATGAGTGAACATGATTGGTGGACAGTATTCACAATTGAACATGCCAAGACGTGGCATGGCACAAGTCAAGGCCGACAAAAAGAGCTAAGGAAGCCAGTCTCCCAGATAAGTAAAGAAAAGTCTATATATGCCTTAAAACTGATTATGGACTCAGAAACCAACTGGAAAGAACTGAGGAAACCTAGTTCTTACACACTAAATTTGATGAAAACTGTTTTTCTTCTGATTGAAGGCAACCATCAGAAGATATATTTACAGCAATAATGCAGACCTATAAAGTAAATAGAGACCAAAAGGATTAATATGGTGTGGATTTTAGAGGTGGTTCAGGTGGCCATATGGATGCTGTCCTTGAGGAGATCATAGTAGAGGCAGGCACTCTTCTCGTCAGGCTTTTTGACTACTGTACACTTTAGAAGAAAAATTTTTTAATAAAGCGAATGCGAACTACATTCTCTCAAAATTGTATCAACTGAAATCATGTTTAGATAGAGCTCTGCAACATGACTCCCTATTAAAAGGATATGGAAGAGACCTGTAGCCCTGTTTGAAGGGAGGCATCAAAGTGGTAAAAGAAGATAAGAATTCAAAACCGACCTTTGCTCAGCGACAAAATTGGTAAAGAAAATTGCCCAGGAAGTAAATGCCCCCCTCCAAAGGTGATACTAGCATATCCGGGCAAATATGGCCAAAGCAGCAAAGAGACTAAAAAGGGAATTCAAGAAATAGTAAATCCAGTTTAAAAAGGATGGAAGGTTTAAAACTTCCGAAGAGTTAAAGGTGGTGGTGCATTGATAGAAGCCGGAGAATAAGCAACCACGAATAAGATAAAAGACCAGTAAGAAGCTGAAAGAACTTGGACTACGAAATGATGAGCGTCGGAAGAAACGCCCCAAGGTCATCTTGTATTATGAACCGAGAACGGAAAACAAAGATGACCTGTTGCTAAAAATCTGGGAACATGATTTAGAGAATCGAGGGGTGAATAAGGAAGAATATCTTAAGGGAATAGTTGTTTCACTTAAAACAGATCGAAACAAGGAAACTGTGCATATAGTGAATGAATGTCTATGTAAATTTCGAAATATCCTTATATGACAAGAAACCGGTTACATTGGATATGCAGCTTGCAAAATTCGGAACTTTCTGGTTCCAATGTGGTGCTACAAGTGTCAACAATGTGGGCATCAAAGTAAGCATTGTAAAGGTACTAAAACATGATCCACATGTAGATTAGAGGTTCATAAGTTTTCCGACAGTGATAAATATAATGGAACAGGGATAATCCTGTATGTGCTAATTGCCCGAAGGAAAAAAGGGGGCAAACACAAAGAGTGGATTCCAAAATGTGTCCACACTACCGAAAGACATTAGTAATGGAACTAGAAAGGTCAGGGTATGGAGATGAATGACAACACTACAGAAAATCAGAATAGGACAAATAAACCTGTAACGAATTAGTGTTGCAACATAAGATATAACGGTCATCGCCAACGAAAGATAAATAGACGTAATTTTAATGCAAGAACAATATATATTAAGAGGAAAAATGTTTGGTTAGGTTACACTACTAAGCTTGCACCAAGGGAGTGTGAAAGGGCAGCAGTAATGAAGTATAGTTACACTACTCACCTCGCACCACGAAAGTGTGAAAGGGATGCAATGGTTTAGTAAAATCACACAACTAACCTAGCACCAAGGAAGTGTGAAAATGCCGCAGTGGTATAGTATAGTCAGACTACTATACTCGCACCGAGGAAGTGTGAAAAGGCCACAGAGGTGTAGTATAGTCACACTACTAAACTGGAACCGAGGAAGTGTGAAAGGGCCGCAGTGGTATAGTTTTTTCACACAACATCGCACCGAACAAGTGTGAAAGGGCCGCAGTGGTGTAGTATAGTCACACTACTCACCTCGCACCAGGAAAGTGTGAAAGAGCCGCAGTGGTGTAGTAAAGTTACACTGCTAACCTCGCACCAACGAAGTGTGGAAGTGCCACAGTGGTGTAGCATAATCACACAACAAACCTCGCACCGAGCTAGTGTGAAAGGGCCGCAATGGTGTAGTATAGTCATATCAATAACCTCGCACCAAGGAAGTGTCAAAGGGCCGCAGTGGTGTAGTAAAGACACACTACTAACCCCACCCCGAGAAAGTGTGAAAGGGCAGCAGTGGTGAAGTATAACCACACTACTCACCTCGCACCACGAAAGTGTGAAAGGGCAGCAGTGGTGTAGTATAGTCATGCTACAAACCTCGCACCAAGGAAGTGTTAAAATGCCACAGTGGTGCAGTATAGTCACACTACTAACCTCGCACGGGGAAGTGTGAAAGTGCCGCAGTAGTGTAGTATAGTCAAACTGCTATCATCGCACTGATGAATTGTGAAAGGGCCACAACGATGTAGTATAGTCACACTACTAACCTCGAAGAAAGGAAGTGTGATAGGTCCGCAGTGGTGTTATATATTAATACAACTAACCTCGCACCGAAGAGGTGTAAAAGGGCCGCTGTGGTGTAGTATAGTATCACTACTAACCTCGCACCGAGAAAGTGTGAAAGGGTGGCAGTGGTAAAGTTTAGTATCACTACTAACCTCGCACCATAGAAGTGTGAAAGCGCTGCAATGGTGTGTATAGCCACACTACAAACCTTGCACCAAGGAAGTGTGAATGTGCTTCAGTGGTGTAGTATAGTCACACTGCTAACTTCGGACTGAGGAATTGTGAAAGTGCCACATCGATGTAGTATAGTCACACTACTAACCTCGAACCGAGGAAGTGTGATAGGTCTGTAGTGGTTTTATATAGTCACACAACTAACCTCGCACCGAATAAGTGTGAAAGGGCTGCAGTGGTGTAGTATAGTCACAATGCTAACCTCGCACAAAGGAAGTGTGGAAATGCCGCAGTGGTGTAGTGTAATCACACTACAAACCTCGCACCGAGGAAGTCTGAAAGGGCCGCAATGGTGTAGTATAGTCATACCAATAACCTCGAGCCAATGAAGTGTGAAAGGGCCACAGGGGTCTAGTATAGACACTTTATTGATAACGCACCAAGGAAGTATGGAAGGGCAGCAGTGGTGAAGTATAACGACACTACTCACTTCGCACCACGAAAGTGTGAAAAGGATGCAATGGTGTAGTAAAATCTTTCAACTATCATTGCACCAAAGAAGTGTGAAAGTGCCGCAGTGGTGTAGTACAGTCACACTACTAACCTCACACCAAGGAAGTGTGAAAGGGCCACAGAGGTGCAGTATAGTCACACTCATAATCTCGAACCGAGGAAATGTGAAAGGGCCGCAGTGGTGTAGATTCATCACACAACTAACCACGCACCGAACAAGTGTGAAAGGGTAGCAGTGGTGTAATATAGTCATACCACTAGCCTCGCACCAATAAAGTGTGAAAGGGCCACAGTGGTGTAGTACAATTACACAACTCACCTCGAACCAAGGAAGTGGAAAGTGCCGCATTGTTTTAGTATAGTCACACTACTCACCTCGCACCGAGGAAGTTTGAAAAGGCTGCAGCGGTGTAGCATTGTTACACTAATAACCTCTCACCGAGGAAGTGTGAAAGGGCCGCAGTTGTGTAGTATAGTAACACACGTAACCTCGCACTGAATAAGTGTGAAAGGGCTGCAGTGATGTAGTATAGTCACACAACAAACCCCTCACCAAGTAAGTGTGAAAGAGCCGCAGTGGTGTAGTATAGTCACACTACAAACCTAGCACCAAGGAAGTGGGAAAGTGCCACAGTGGTGTAGTATAGTCACACTACTAAACTCGCACCAAGGAAGTGTGAAAGGGCCGCAGTGGTGCTGTATAGTCACACTACAAACCTCGCACCAATAAAGTGTGAGAGTGCTGCAGTGGTGTAGTATATTCACACTGTTAACCTCGCTCTGAGTAATAGTGAAAAGGCCACAACGATGTATTATAGTCACACGACTAACCTCGAACCCAGGAAGTGTGATAGGGCTGGAGTGGTTTTATGCAGTTACGCAGCTAACCTTGCACCAAAGAAGTGTGCAATGGCCGCAGTGGTGTAGTATAGCCACACTACTAACCTCGCACCGGGAAGTGTTAAATGGCCACAGTGGTGTAGTATAATTACACTGCTAACCTCGCACCGAGGAAGTAAGGAAGTGCCGCGTGGTGTAGCATAGTCAAACTACAAACCTGGCACCGAGGAAGTGTGAAAGGGCTGCAATGGTGTAGTATAGTCATACTAATAAACTTGCACCAAGAAAGTTTGAAAGGGCTGCAGCGGTGTAGCATAGTTACACTACTAACAATCTCACCAAGGAAGTGTGAAAATGCCGCATTGTTTTAGTATAGTCACACTACTCACCTCGCATCGAGGTAGTTTGAAAGGGCTGCAGCGGTGTAGCATAGTTACACTACTAACAATCTCACCGAGGAAGTGTGAAAGGACTGCAGTGATGTAGTATAGTCACACTACAAACCCCGCACCAAGGAAGTGTAAAAGGACTACAGTGGTGTAGTATAGTCACACTACTAACCTCGCACCAAGGAAGTGTGAAAGGGCTGCAGTGCTGTAGTATAGTCACACTACAAACCTCGCATCAAGAAAGTGTGAAAGTGCCGTAGTGGTGTAGTATAGTCACACTACTAAGCTCGCAACAAGGAAGTGTGAAAGGGCCGCAGTGGTGTAGTATAGTCACACTACAAACCTCGAACCGAGAAAGTGTGATTGTGCCGCAGTGGTGTAATATAGTCACACAACTAACTTCGTATCGAAGAAGTCTGAAAGGGTCACAGTGTTGTAGTATAGTCACACTGTTAACCTCGTACCGAGGAATTGTGAAAGGGCCACATCGATGTAGTATAGTCACACTACTAACCTCGAACCGAGAAAGTGTGATTGTGCCGCAGTGGTGTAATATAGTCACACAACTAACTTCGTATCGAAGAAGTGTGAAAGGGTCACAGTGTTGTAGTATAGTCACACTGTTAACCTCGTACCGAGGAATTGTGAAAGGGCCACATCGATGTAGTATAGTCACACTACTAACCTCGAACCGAGAAAGTGTGATTGTGCCGCAGTGGTGTAATATAGTCACACAACTAACTTCGTATCGAAGAAGTGTGAAAGGGTCACAGTGTTGTAGTATAGTCACACTACTAACCTGGCAACGAGGAAGTGTGAAAGGGCCGCAGTGGTGCAGTATAGTCACACTACTAACCTCGCACAGGGAAGTGTGAAATGTCCGCAGTGGTGTAGTATAGTCACACTGCTAACCTTGCACCGAGGAAGTGTGAAAGTGCCGAAGTGGTGCAGTATTGTCACACTACAAACCTCGCACCGAGGAAGTGTGAAAGGGCCGCAATGGTGTAGTATAGTCATATTACTAATCTCGAACCAGGGAAGTGTGAAAGTGCCGCAGTTGTGTAGTATAGTCACACTACTAACCTTGCACCAAGGAAGTGTGAAATATATAGTAGCACAGGAGCTTCAATATGTGAGGATTGTGGGCCAATACCCACACTCTTTGTTCAGAGTCAAACAGATTTAGAAATATGGAGGACCATTTAGATGTAATGTCTAATTCTTTCGAAAGAGAAGAACAACCTTCCAGATCAGAGTCTATGGTAGCCACTTTAAGCCCGAAAGATTCTACTTAATTTAAAATTTGAAATAATATTGGTATTATTTTATTAATTCGCCGAACTGCATACATGACGGCCGCTTCCAAGGCGATGATAATTCCTATGATAAATACCACAACAACTTTTCTGTGTGGCCCTAGAATTTGATCTTAATTTTGGTCATGACAAATGTTGCTATCTACAAGCGTCTCGTCAAAACTAAAAACACAGCAACAATCCATCTCCGCAAATTTTTTTGAAATGTAACTAATAACGTGCAAGACAGTTGTCAGTGATCCGGTATATTTTGTATTGAATCTGTTTATTATGTTGATAAAGTAACAAAATTTAATATAATACTATTATGTATATGTTCAGTAGTATAATCCTACCTAAAAAAGTATATCATTTTCCTTTGTTGTAATACTCCACGGGCTTTTGTTGCTGCAGTGTTGCGTATCTTACGAAGGAGTAATATCTGTGTAGCGCCTGCCTCTTATTGTTGCTCATACCATTCAATGCACTTGAAAAACTGGTGTTCAGCGTCTCTATGGCTAATTATTTTGGGGCAATCCTAGAGTGTATCATACTCTTCTTCTTCACTTAAACATTCTACCTCCTGTGTTGCACTTAATACAAGTTCGTCATCATTTAATATTTTAAAGCCTCCGTCAAATCTGTCAATTCCCAGACATTCACTTAATTCAACTATTGATGTGTTCTCTCCACCTAGAATCCCTTGACAGAGAAATAAAATTTCCCCATAATTTCCAGATTCGTTAATGGTCTCATTCGCATTTATAGTCTCAGGCCGCAATTTATTCAGCCCTTTTTTTTTAATTTTTCTTCTGGTATATCTTGCCATGCTTCAGCGACATTAAAAATTACGTCATTAATAGTGCATGACCTCCAAAAACAGCTTTACACTTATTAATTCATCCACACCGCAAACAACTTTTTGAATCAAGAATTTTCGATAACGTCGCTTCATGCTTTCAATAATACCCTGATCCATGGGATGAATTAGTGGGCAGTGTTAGCAGGCATAAAGTGGCAAGTAATTTTTCCATCATCACATTGTAAGGCATGAGAAGGATGAGTTGGTTCATTGTCCATTAATAACATGGCTTCTTCAGGCTATCTGATCGATTTTAATGTAATTTTACATATGGCACAAACACACAGTAGAACCACTCATTAAATATATCCTGGCTCATCCAGGCACTTTCTTGTGCATCATTTTTGGAATGCAAGACGTTTAAATTCATATTTTTGAAAGCTCGAGGCTTTTTAGATTTTCCAGTGATTAGTAAAGGAGACCTATTAATACCATTTTCATTCGCACAAACCATGACAGTTATGCGGTCTTTTTGCATTTTAAAACCAGGTGCAGATTTTTCCAAAAAGGAGGCTAAGGTTTTCACGGGAATTGCTTTCCAATTTAGGCCAGTTTCGTCACAGTTGTAAACCTTCTCTCTGACCAAATTTCTATATTTTATTTCTTTCATTAGTTTTTCCCGATATTCTACAATGACTGAACTATCAGCACTTAGTTTTTCACCCTATATGTCCAACTGCCTTATGCCATGTTGACTTTTATATTTATCTAGCCAACCTCTACTAGTTTTAAATGAAGGATCCCCATCAATCTTCTTGTTCATCGCGATAGCTTCAGTTATTATTATGGGCCCAGAAACTGGTATCCATTGACTGTGGGCTTGAATGAACCACTGATACATTACTGTATCCAGTTGGTCCAGTTTTGCTGGCTTCATCGTTTTTCATAGTTTGACATCTCCGTCTGTAGTTTGCTTTTTTGAAACACGACTTTCGATATTATCTGCATCTTTCTTAATATCATTGACTGTCGTCTGGCCGATTCCATCTAGCGGAGCGATACTCGTCGCGCTTTCTCCTTTACGCAGTCGTTTTATAATTTCAAGTTTTTGAGAAAGTCCCAATACAACATGTTTCCGTTTCTCAGACATTTTTAAACACACTACACTTTCACAACCAACTGAGGACAATGACTTGCTGACTAAGTGACTACCGCTACTGAACTGACTGTAGGAATGAAAGGGCGGATGAGTGTCTAGGAATTCCGGTAGGGTGGTGAGGAAGACAGAACGATTCTACGAAGAACATATGTAGGTTGTACATAAACAACAAACGTTAATCATTCGCATTCCGCACCGCACAGAATGGATTTATACTGGGTACATGTATTACATACAGTACAGTATACGTATTGTTTTAATCAATAATGTGCTTAATTTGATGTAATATGTAGCTAGAAAAAAGTTATTTCATTTTCAGTTTATTGAGTTTGTTTTTTGTATTAAGTTTTATTATTTCACTTGTGTCAGTTTATTGACAGTTAACAGAAACTGATGGTTAAAAGGGTAACGGTTAACAGAAACTGATGGTTAAAAGGGTGACGGTTAACAGAAACTGATGGTTAAAAGGGTGACGGTTAACCGAGACACCACTGTAATCTCTTAGTGCAAGCTTTCGAACCTTACATCAAAACAGAATTTGGTTCTTTAGCTACACAGTGTCAAATATATATACACATATATATATATATATATATATATATATTCGTTAAAAGTGTTTAATATAAAATAATGTGCTCTTGCTGAAAGTATTCGCCAGTAATATAGATCAGTTCTTATAATTTTCATTCGATTTGAAAAAATACAGTGACGAGTTTTTTTATCCGCTGTGTGCCAATTGTGACCTGCAGTTTTCTCCATCTGTAATGCGACCCTCTTTTCTGACGTCACGCAACTCGTCCTTGAAACTGGCGTCAAGCTCAGGTGTTATAAAAGTTAACCCTTCCCCTCCCTTTCACCCGCGAACTAATAGCGTTCCTGCGCATGGAACTCGCCCTTTAATGAACAAAGGTGTATTAAGAGTGGTAGTAATATCTACGAAGCAGTAAACTTTATATAGAAAAAAAAGGAAATATAAAGTAAAACTGTATCACTTGGTTGAAAAATTTAACTTTCGTTCATACAGCTGAAATAGATTTTGCACGCATATTTTTATAGATTCAGTAAAAATATTATTACTATAGAATGTTGACATTCTAACAGATGTAATATAATATATCCCTGAAGAATTCATTCCATCAGAAAGTGATGAATATCCTCTACATGTATCACTTCTAAAAACTAGAAGTTACCTGATTTTAAGAAAATACTTTCGAAACATATGTTGAATTATATACAAAATGGAGCTTAAAATGTATTTAGAATTACAACTTATACAGGATAATTCACAACAGTTACCGCCACTCATATGTCTTTTTCCTTGCATAATTTGAAGGAAAATATGTCATATACATGTGGGTCCTATTCCCGATAATTAACGAGTAATTCGAAATATTTGAAAAATTACTAAAATAATAACTCCTTCAGAAGTAAATACAGTGATATATAATTAGACCATATTGTTAACAGATGAGCATCACAATTGCGACGAACAATCTTACAAAATATGTTCATAAATTTTTCCGTCTACTTCCATACACTTGACCGCAAGCTTATAAACCGCACGTGCTGCTCTACGTAGCTGCACACGGCCATCTTTGATTTCTGTAGCGTCATTCACGATACGCGGAAGTAGTTTCTCACGTGTTTGTGCAGCCCTTTGGTAAACAATACCCTTTATCCATCCCCACACGCAATAATTAAGGCGTTACCAATTTGTCGAAATTCTCTGTAAATATTGGAAATAGGACCCACACTTATAAATCATATTTTACTCCAAATAATGTAAGGAATAAGCCCCGTGAGTGGCGGTAACTTCTCGTGAATCATCATATGTACTTCACAGATAAAGTGAATTTCAAAAACAAAAAGATAACATAAAATAAATCGTCTTCAAAAATATATGAGTTTCAATAATGGTGCTATTTTCTGTAAAACATATTAAAAAACCTGGCAGTAAAATATGAATTTGTGTTGGAATTCTCTTTTCATATCCTGAACATTAAATAAGTTTTAAATTAGAAATACAGCTAAAATTGCTGGAGAAAAAGAATTCATTGGGACTTCTTTAAAAAATATAGAAATTCTCTACCATGAATTGTTTCACCACAGTTTTATATATTTCTGTTCGTTTAAGGCTATCAATGACTGGCGCCGGAAGGAAGAGATTCAGATGTACCCGCATCCGAGCTCACAGGTGCACCATCGTGAAAGGCAAATTAATAGCTGTGGATACATTACAATCTTTGCTACTGTCAGTAGTATGAAATGGCCGGTTCTGGGACACCTGGCTAGAAACGGGGAGCAGGGAGCAGCTTGCGCGCGACCCCCTCCCGGCGGCCTAAAAAAA
>NQII01000513.1:0-122758 GCA_002778355.1 Clitarchus hookeri
AGCATCTCTCTTCTCCAACGCAGTGATACGAGGGGAAACCGCGCCATGATGCTGCTCACTGCGCCACCGAGACCTGCCATCACTAGACACCCCGGGGAATTTCTGTAGCTCAAGCGGTGGCAGGTTGGACTGCATGCACCGGCACATTCTCATTACAGCCCATTCACGGTCAGTTCCAACTTTTTGTGAAGTCCTGCCGAAGTTCCACTTCCGGGATGTTCATCCGCCTCTTGCAAGCGACGCTTAACTAAAGCTAGGAAATAACACCAATGGGACAACGCACCGGATTCATGAACGCTCAGTGTAATGTTAATTTCCGTAAGAACTATTTATTACTAGGCGTTACCAACACACGCATTTCCCCCCTGTTTTTATTCATATTCGTTATAAATTAAATACTATAATTTGCAGATTGAATATAAGGAAAAGTTCCATTTAACTGAAAATAAGGTACTTTTAGTTATGTTGACACAAGTATAAGACGCCAGTAACACGTGACATATTTAGTAAACAACCAAACATGTAAAGCACAGGGTGATTTTTCAAAGGTTTGATTCAGAATGTGTGAATATAGCGCGAATAGACTATACTTTTGCGACTGAGCCAGTCGTTTTCTAACCTGCCCTGCAGGAATGTGAATACTCTTGTAGAAAGAGGCCGAGCAAATCATGTAAAACCTAATATATACTGAAAATGGATAAACATGAAATCACCAGTAAATGAACAAACATTAGCTCCGGGGGTGTATAGATACCTGTCGAGTTTAATCTAGCCGTAAAATAAACTCACAAAGTTTCCTGTTCTCAAACCACAAAAAATTACACGATTCCCGAAGGATGGGAGTGACAATACCTGTTTTATATTCCAGGCTAATTACATTACTGTCGAATCGAAAGTCCGATATAAAAAACGACGAGCGCGTGAATGCCTTTTCTTACAAAAATATTTTAAAGTATAAAATAAATAAGTAAGCTGAAACAGATTATCAATAATGTACATAGCAGTGTGAATGCTCGGTGAAATATTTAATGAAGAAGTTCCACATATTATTAATACCCGTAAGAAAAAAACGTTCATCTTAAAGTTGGTACAAAACATTTAAATAAATGAATTGGTAACTTATCTACCCATAAATTACCCCGTTCATGATGAGTCAAAATGTTAACATTCAGAAAGTTCATTAGTTGTCCTAACATTCCTTATAAGTTCTTTTATAACTACTTAGGTATGTTTGGATCCACATTCCTCCATCCTTGTTTCAGTGGCTGCGAAATATGTCAGAAGTCCTGCTGCTGTCCGCACTACACACAGCGCGTATGTAAGCAGTGAACTAATCACACTTCAATCAAATAAGCAAAGCCTTTTATCACCTGACGTCATTAAGATCATATTTCACGATACATTTTTTATTTACTTATCTCAAAGAGTTTTACATAAGGACCATATAAGTGTAAATATGTAAATTCAAATTATTATAGTTTTTCTAATATAGCACCGAACAATAAAAAATTTCGGAATGCCTAAGTTTCTATGTTCCTTATTAATTTTGCCAAATAAATAACATGTCATGTGATCTGTAATATATAAAAAACATGTTAATTAAGTATTAAGGATATTAAATGGGTACTCGGGTACTGGTATCCTGAATCTCTTTTAAAGTAGGTATTGATGTTTTAGCTAATACATTTTTATTCGCCCAAGTAAAACCAATAAACATCAACATAATTTGCTCTCGCACGAACAAAAATGTGTTGGCAAAAACTTCAATGCCTATTTTAAAATAAATTCAGAATGTGAGTACCCGAGTGCCGATTGTTAAATATCCTGGATTTTTAATAATATATTGAGTATCACATGACATGTGATTCAGTTAGCTAAGGTAATTAGGAGCATTGAAATTTGGACTTCCATGTTCCAACATTTTCGACTTTTCTGTGCTATATTTCGAAAACTATAATAATTTGACTAAAAATGTTTATATTTATGTGGTCCTTGTATAAATCTTCTTCAGGCAATGAAATAAAAAAAATCGTCAAATACTTTTCCAAGTCGCACTGTGCTTTTGCGGGCGCGCGTATATATCAAAGTAGAAGGTAAAGTAGGGCGACAGACAGCCAGGACCAGTACCTGTTTGACACAAGTGAACAGCGAGCAGTGAAGAAGCAGCCTACGACTTCCAGCTGATTGTTGCTCATCGTCGGCAGTGGTCGTCTCCGGGAGGGAAATATAGCGCGACCATTTCAAAATTGTGATGTGTTAAGGAGCACATTTTATAACTGTAGAAAAAACGCACCGTCTTTATCAAGAAAGCTGCAAATTAATTTGTAGTGTACCTTCGCCCTCTATGTAAAAGATATGACCGTAATTTACGGAAAATAATGCACACTAAACATGGTATAGACACTTAAAATAATTTTGTAAACTTTGCTGTCACAAATGACGATCCCGTGTGAAGTTTATATTTCAGGAACTATCCTCATTCGAGAAATTTTTTTTGGCACTGTTCATGCATATGTACCAAGAGAACGCCACAAGATGTTCAGATAGTTAACGTACAATAAATCATTTTAAGGTAAATCGGCTTACCGAAGGAAGCACATTTCTTCCCTAAAGTGATACAGATAAATATTTCATTGAAGAAATCTGCCGAAGGAGGGTGGTCTATTACCTCCCGCTGGAAGCGCTGTAACAATTCACGCGTTTTCGTGGCTGAGTGCGGTAGGATGTATTCATGTAGCACCACAAAGCAGGTTGCAAGAAGTTCAGGTTGTCTTCTGCGAATTGCTCACCTCCCCCCCCCCTAACTGCCCCTGTGTGTGATAATAACTGGCAGCATTCACTGAGACTCCCCTGGTGAGGAAATCAACGAGAACCAAGTACTTTTGTTCCCAAAAGACCATCGCCATAATTCTTCGCCGATGGGAGCGGTTTTGAATTTCTTGGAAGGCGTGGATGATTTGTGTTTCCATGACATTGACGCCTGCTTTATCTCTGGCACCACATGATGCACCCACGTTTCATCCCCTGTAACAATGTGGTGCAAAAACGGCACTCCTTCCTCATGAAACCGCTTCAAGTGAAGTTAGAGACCATCCCATCCTAGTGGCTTTGAGACCTTCTGTGAGTGGCCTCGGCACCCAGCGTGAATACATATTTCCGTAACCCAGTTTCTCATGAACGATATTTTGCACACTGCCCACTGAGATTTCGAGTTCCTTATCGATATCGATATGTCGAATGCGGCGATCTTCCTCAATCACACCTCCAATACAACACACATTGTCATTTATAGTGCTCGCGTTTGGCCGATCAGGTCGTTGCTCATCTTGCATATCTGGTCTGCCGTTACTGAACTCAGTGAACGAAACCCGCACCTGTTTTTGTGACACGACATTAGCAATGTACACCTCGACAAATTGAGAACTTTGGCAGATGAGGTGCCTTGTAGACTCAAAAACCTGATCACACTACGTACTTACACGTTTGACCATGTTTCCTGGAGCGCAGCCATCTTACAACTGATACTGCGAGGGCTGATACAATACACATGTGTCATCTAACGGCTCTGTGATAAATATTTACTGTGCGTATGAATAAAAAAAATTGCTATAAATTGTATGTCGTCTTAACCGGAGTGCTCACTGCTGAAAAATATTGAGAAATAGAAGAAACGTGGTGTTAAAATTATTCTCTAGATGACCTTTTTCTAACATTTTCTCACTTATTTTGTGGTACCGAAAACCCAAGCCCACGTTCATTTCAAACGACGCAGTCACACAAACTTGCCTTAAAAATTTTTAAGTATTGAACCTCGTGGCGATCATAAGACGTATAGTCATAAGTATGAACTCGAAAAATTAGGACAGTTTCCTATAGTTATAATGCACTATTCTCAAAAAATACGCTCGATCGTAAGGTAAGTGTTAATTAAGAGCAGCTGAAAGCAAGTTTCACACTATAAAAGGTGACACGAGAGTTAGTACTTGTTTTACGATGATTTTGTTATTGGCACACAATCCTTTAGTAGATGTCTAGTAAATTAGGTGAACTTGGATATATGAATTTTAAAAAAAAGTACTTATAAAACTTTTGAGTAACAATTTATTGCAGATAATTTTTATTCTCCTTATTAACTGTAGGTATCTTGTAATCAGTCTGTAATAACTGGCATTTAACACGATGTATCTGTGATCGAGTATACTTTTCTAGGAGGACGTTGTACAGCCAAGAAATGTCAGCTGGCGTACGATGGCCGAGGTATGCACGTAAATTCTGACGTACAGTAACATAACAAAACAGAAACTAAACCACGTGAATCACAGTCAATAATTGAACACAGCTGAAGTTTATACTTTAAAAAAAGATTTGAGTATGATGATACACGACATAAATTCACGTTACGTAGTTTATATTACTACTATCAACTCGGTATTCGCTGGCAGCATAATTTATGAACCTTTGCACAAAAAATGGTGTAACAGGCTCAAAATAATAAACATCAGATTTGAAAATTGTTGTTTATTTTGGTGATACCATCCAGTATTCTTTCGCTTTGTTACGTTTTCGGTACACGTGTGCGGTCGTAACTCCCACTGCTGACGCTTAACTTGTCCGCAATTTGTTTACCTGGAATGTGCATGTTGCAACGTCAAAATGTGTTTAATACCCGCTATGTAAATTGCAGGAGACAATGGGCAAATACTCCAGACATCAGTACCTTAGTTAATACCCGTTTTCAAAAGCGATGTCATACGCAGTGTAATGCAGCAGTTTCTCTGGTTTTGAGAATGAAGGTATAATATGACAGTAAATAAACTAATAAAACACTTTATAGCAGTTGGAATTCCTACTACCTGTTGCTACCGCTGCTGCGAGACATTCAAATCCGCACTTGTGTACGGATCCCCCGACCTCATAACTTTACTCCGAGATCACATCTTACAGGCCGTTCCTTTGCCTTCCCTGTAGCACACGTCCCGTGCAGAGAGCCCCAGAGGCAACAACTGGTTATCAGGAAGTCCAGGGAGGATGGATAATCTTCCTTCCAGAACATCAAAGGTCACGAAGCATCTCAAGCAGCTTTTCTGCCTACCGTTTCTTCGCGACCCACGACCACAAGAGCAAGCTCGTCTTCTCGTCTGAAGTACTGCCATTGCCAGGCCGCCATTCAAGCAGCCTTCAGCCAAAAATTGAGGTCACTACAAAGTCGTTTTTAAACATGTCCAACAACGTATACGTTATGATTAAAAAAAAAATTGTATTTTCTGGTTGTTACATAACTATTTTTACGACCTTACTACGAAGTAAGCTCTCTATTTGAAGTCAGTGCCAAACGCTTTTATAGTAATTTAATATAACTTTTTCACTGAAAAGAATTTGGTTTATTTCTCTTAACACGTTTTATAGTAGCTTAAAATTTACGCAGAAATGAAACTACCTAATTTATCCTGAAATCTGGCAGCATACAACATCAAAATACTTAAGACTTCATTAAAACAAAAATAAATAAAGGAAACTAGTGTAAAGTAAGCTATTACTAAATAACGTAGATTCAGAAATAGTGCAAGTTATTTTCCAAAAATATATGGTTTCTTTTCTGTATGCCTTATTTTGTATATTAAAATAAATTTTAGAACGCAAAAAATTCATGTTATGTTTAGCACAAAGGTGTACTGTACTGTAAAAAGCTGACAATAGGTAAAATTTTATTTACTCTCGCTTTATAGCAAGCTGTTTCTAGATTTCTCTTTAATTTAGCTAATTATGACATTTAAAAAGTCGTAGTTTGCGTCTAGGTAATAATACTCCAAGCTATGTAACATTAACATTTGTCCAATCACACAAGTTATGTAAAGTTTAAAGTTCGAAATTTAAGTTGTTAGAAAAACGTTTCATAAACTTAACTGTTTTAAAAAAAAATTTATATGTTAAGAGTAAACTTTAAGCATTAAATTTCCGATAATATATATTTGAATTATCAGCGGAATATTGTCTTAGGCTATTCATGGTAAGAGAGCACTTATTAAAGTCCTCTCATATGAAATAATAGTCAATAAATTAATATATTTCAATGTAGCCTCAGACGTCAACTGAGTCCGGTGAACTACATACAGTATGTTTATTACTTACATTGCAATATTTATTTTAAAAAGTGGCGGAAGGATAAAAAATAGCTGATAGGGCAAAAGCAACTTGGCCTCGAAAGTGCTCACTTTCCGTTGAACAGCCGATATAATTTGTTACCTGTACCGCTACAGCTTCAAATGAAAGCTTCGTTACTTGGAATACACTGGCCGCAAGATATTCAGTGACTTATGTTCAAAAGTTGTGCTGACCTTTTGAAGTGTAAAATTTGTATGCAACATCAGAATGAAATATGAACCTGGAGATAGAATTGTATTGATTGATAGATGTTACAATTAAGTTATTTATAATAAGTATTTCAACATATAAATACAAGTGTATTTTGGGATAGTTTAGGGGCTTTTTATACAAATATCCTTTTCGAATATTTTTATATTGCTATTACCCAATAAACAGAAAAATTGGTAATTTTGATAGAGCATTTATCATTTGCACATCAACTTTTCAAAACAATGCGTTTTTGATCAATAAATCTTACTTTTTCTTATTCCGGATATAATTTACAAACGCATTAGAAAAATTCTGATCTCCAACACTCTGAAAAATTCTTTGAGCTTAATTCTTTGAGTAAGCTAACATTTCCGGTGCTGCCAACATCCGCATTCTTTGAACATAACGGCGAAAAAACACTACTTCACAAGCAGTTTTCATATGGTTCTAAGCAACGTAAAATTTCGTCAGCTACACCTAAAGCGTGGATAGCATAAATTAACAAGATATATTGCACATTATTCTTCGTAAGAAAGGAACATTTTATCCAACACTTTTAACTCGTCATGTGATTTTCAGAGAGACGGCCAGTAATGAACGTTGTACAGTATAGTAAGAGTGTCCGGTGTTGAGTGAACCAATAGAACGGTTGTAAACAGGAGTACAGAGACCAGCAGAAATGATTGTCATACAGTCATGACATAGGCGACTCAATTCCAGTAAGTTTTAATTGCAAGTAGGTATGTACCGCTTTAAACGTATATAAACAATATGTACATAATTGCTGGTTGATTTTACAAGGCAGTATTAATAGTAAAATATAATTCTGTAAATAAAAAAAAATAGTGAGCCTGAATTACTCCTCGATTAGATGATGAGTATTAGACTGGCTGTAAAAAAATGTGAAGTACCCAGGAGAAAAATTCACATTTGAACATTATTTGGCATACGTACCTAACATGCCTGAGCGTTTAAATAATTAGACTTGCAGTAATCTGTATTTTTCTATTGAACAGCCACCAAACTCCATTAGTTTTATGAGGCAAGAGTGAAACATTAGATGGTCAACACAAAGAGGAAATGTCACCGAACACAATGTATCCTTCGTAGATGCCTTACAGAGCTGTACCATCATTTTATGGAGTTTGATAGGGCAGCGTTGTGGATCTGCATGAGGCTGGGTGGATATATCGTGCAATTATTGCCAGGCATGTGGGGTATTCTGATGTCACAGTGCCCCGCATTTTGGAACCTATGAGTACGAAAGGGCTATCGTACGTGTCGTGAAGATTCCTTTCTAATAAGGCAGACCACATTAAGAATATACTGCCGTATTGTGAGCCAAGCGTTACAAAAACTCCTTAACATCGGCGCCCGCCATCCGAACACCGTTACTGGACTCACTGCAACGTCAGGTGTCTTTCCGCGCCGTGTCTTTGGCGAATGATAACAGCTGGACCACAGGTTCACCGCCACATTCGTAGGCTGCCATCAACACAAGAGTAGATATGGTGACATTCGTTGTGGAGTGGAGAGATGAGAGCCGATGAGGGTGAAACGAGTTGGAAATGGGGCAGCACCGGAATGCAAGGGTGGGGTAAACGGGAGATCCCTGTGAAAACCCACCGACGAGCGTTGTCGTCCAGCACGATTCCCAAGTGCAAAAATCCCGGAGATGAAGTAATGGCGAGTGGTGTCATATCATCTTCAGCAATGAATCTCGACGTATGCGATAATGGCTACGGTGAGGAAAGACGACACACCCTGCTGATGTTACGGAGGGATAGAGATACACTAGGTCCTGAAATTTTGGTGTTCAGGTGTTCTTGGTAGTGATTCGAGAGATCCTGAATGTTCAGCGCTACTACATCAATAACATCTTGCGTTTGCGTGTGTTACCTTTCATGATACAGCGCCCTAGTAAACTCTTTAAACAAGACTTCTCTCGTCCAAAAACGGCACATGTTTTTATGTAATGTGTTAATCATGTTGAGATACTCTCGTGGCCAGCAAGATTCTCCAATCTGCCCTCGACAGAACACGCGTGGAGCCAGTTCCGACGTCAACTCTGACCCTGTGCCGCTCTGCAGGATATCTTGACCAGTTACAACGACTGTGGGTAGACTTGCCTCTGGAGAGGATAAAACAGCTTTACTACTCCCCTGCGAACCGAATCGGTGGATGTTTCCAGGCCCCAGGGACTAGCAGTATGTCCATACTGCCAGCTTTTTTTTTTTGCTGTGATCTGATATTGTATTAATTTAAGTAAATCTCACGTAACNAGTATGTCCATACTGCCAGCTTTTTTTTTTTTGCTGTGATCTGATATTGTATTAATTTAAGTAAAACTCACGTAACCTTTCAACATCTGCAGCACCATTTCATTTCCACCTCGCCTTCTGTGTGCTTAACACGTTTTGTTTGTGTGTATCCAGTACTTTAGTTTCAAAGAAATTAACTGTGTAGACTAATACAATTTTATCTTAAGATAAGTTTTAATTTTTTTGAGGCACTATAATATTTCTTTTACATTTGTTAGGTTTTTGCTTCATTTATTTAAGTAGTTTAACTGCTTCATGTTGAGAAATTTACTCAACAATATTAAAGTAGACGTAACAGTTAATATCTAAATTTTTCTAATTATATTTTACATTAGCGGTAGTTCTCAAGATAAATAATTTTGAAACTATAATTTTTTATTTAACTTTAAGTTAAATAGATAGAGTTTGTATATTAAACCAGTCACATCAGTTCCTAAACTTCTATATTATTACCGGCTCTACTTCCGTTTCATCTGTTAACTGAATATAATAAACCACTTTCAATAATAAAATTGCATTTTTAATTTCAGCACTGCTGACAGCGGAATTAGGTTCACATAAATAAATCTTATTTTTAAAATCTGGTATTCGATTTGTTGCTGTTAACAAGAAATGTTTTAAACTTCAGCTTTATATTTTATGATGCCGTAAATTTCTATGGTGCCAGTCTTTGTTACGAGGACTGTAGGATTAAAGTTTTCACTTTTTTAAGACCATGCACGGTAGTGTTTTTGTAATGTCTTGTTATGACAAATTCTTGGAAAGTCAATATAATTACGGTGGTAGATTATTTTTACAACCTATAAAGAACTGCTAAACATATGTAAAGGAATTAATGTCACAGGGTATTAAAGTTATAACTTATAAATTGAACGGAATTCGATTACGTTTGTTACGTATTGGCTGAAAATGAGACATTTTGTAGCATTTTATAGGTGTTATATATGCTGTTAATGGTAGATTAAGCACTTCTGTATTTAAACTTTGAAAAAATTCACTGCACATTACTGTGTGTGTTTCAATGAACACGCTGACTGGCTTGCTGTCTGCAAAGTTGGTAACAAAGTAGGGAAAATAGTTCCATGTCTTAGCGCTGTATTAGGAATTTCAATGCTTAAATTTTTGGACAGTGTATTTCTTTCTTTTGTATGGGTTTTATGCACGTAAGTGTAACAATTAGTATATTATGGATATAATTATTTCGTAACTATTTCACAGTTACACTTAATAAACCTTTAATATAGTAATGTGGTACATGGAAATGTAAATTTTGCACATGGTTAAATCAAACGAATTGGGAAGAAAAATATATCCTAAGCAGGGTTTTCAAAAGGGCTCACTTTACCGTGAACAGTCTATAATTAAGGATATTAATATAACACTTAAGTTCGTATACAGAATGTTCGGAATCTCCGTCGACATATTTTGGGAGGTTATTCCTCGTGGAAAATGAGCTAGACATATGTAAT
This sequence comes from Clitarchus hookeri, assembly GCA_002778355.1. Classification (NCBI taxonomy): domain Eukaryota; kingdom Metazoa; phylum Arthropoda; class Insecta; order Phasmatodea; family Phasmatidae; genus Clitarchus; species Clitarchus hookeri. The sequence goes on from NQII01000513.1 coordinate 10,145, forward strand.
ACAAATTATTGCCTAACACAATTCCTAAGGGAGATAAACGCCCTTTGGAAACGAGTTTCGAAACAGAAATTTTGCGAAATATCACAAAATGTGTGGAATTAAACTTCGATTTTCTGGATAACGTTCAGTGGTATCTAGATCTTTTGCCTATGAAAAAACTGGTGTTAAGAGATTCTACATTCATAAAAATAATAGGAGTGCACACCTTTCATTGCATGCCATTTTTTTGCCTTCAAATTTTATATAACTTTGATGTCTCACTCAGCAGAACGTCCTACTAAACAAAAAATTATCCTCTTGTTCCAAGTGCCTAGCACCAACCGTTTCCTTTTAAAACTGTAAAAATTTTCAGCTGTGACAATACAATGCCTGGCACATAGGCAATACTTCTCCAGTGCCTAGGTAAACCCATCGTAAGTAACAGATATTGGGCCGAATATACTTAAGTGTAATTAAGTGCGACTTTATTGGTAAACGTATTTTAAAAACACGATCGTATGTTGTGCATACGTACAAACATATCTTGTCGCTGTGATCTTGCTTAAACGCATATAAAGATTCAAATGATTGCGCTTGTACCAAACAACTTTACAGTACAATAATTATTACCATGGTCAACATACTTGTTTCCCTTATGCATTGTTCAACTGCTACAGACGTCTCATGATGATGGGTCGTGTAGTCAGCGTATTTATGCTTGTACTGCAGCCAACTGCATAGTACATCATGCATGTCAGCCAATCCCTCACATGTAAACTTCGACATGTTGTCTACACTGCAGTCCTACATATGTAAGTCCAGCACACACTGCCTGTATCGTTTCACTTGTGCTTTTGGGAGTAGTCAACCTAATATCGGTTGCTTACTATGTGTGTACCTATGCATGTATGCTGTATTACCTATGTGCCATGCATCGTATCAGCGCGGCTGAAAATTATGTTGTGCCACAACACAAATAACTCTAAGCCAAACAGATCTGAAAAACTGTGTATTTAAGAGCAACATTAATAAGGTATTTCCATATTTAAAAAAAACGTTACAATTCTGACTTATCAGTACCATCAATAATTTTTATTCTAAACAAGAATCATATTGAAAGTTACAATTCTGATGACATAATTCTATCTGTCCCTTGCCTTTGTAACAAAAATTATTTCAAAATAAATCATGACAATTTTGAAAAAAAAATGGCCTACAGCCTTGATTTTTCATAACAAAATAATTGAAAACATTCTTTCTTGCATAACACATTCTGATTACTATCACATCGATGATTTTATCCAGAATAGGCGGAAAGGAGGGCAGCTTGTCGAGCCCAGTTAAACTGCCACAAAAAAAAATTGAAATATGGCGGAGGCAGTCACTTACAACCCTTCAGGGCTCCTACCATTTAAAAGATACAAGACTGGACTACAATTAAAATATTCATAACTCCCAAAAAGTGTGAGAGTCGTGGAAGAACGTGAACATTTAACAATAAAGAAAACATAGTTGCTTGGTCGGCCAAATAGAAACAGGAAATTACAGAGACACGACGCCTTAATTGCGCCAAAAAAGGATTTAGACGAGCAACCAAAACTACAATTTCAAAAAAGCTGGTAAAGGTGTACACCGTAGACATACACAACTACGCCACACATAATAAAAAAAGCATTTAAAACTGCCCAAATGAAATAAGCTAGCTACATACACGACTCACCGTTAAATCTGCCCCATCACGGAGTTGCTCGCCCAAAAGGCAGTATCAGGAAGTTAACATATTGGAAGTTGATGATCCCTGCTGAACGAGAATGGTGTAGCTAAAAGGAAATTCCTGATATAGAAGAAACGTCGCAGGCGTCGGATGGGCGTAGAATAGAAATAGTCCGGACTGTGCAACGACTTAAATAAACTGACATCCATAGAAAATATGTGATGCACGAAGGAGGAGGGGAATATGAGGAAGGAGAGTCGGGGAAGAAAAAGGGAGGGGATCCGAGCCGCAGAGAATGCACCACCACGGTGAGCAAGAAGGCAAGAAAAACGTTTTGGCGCCACCCTCACCCCAAAATCTGTGCCCTGGGAACCAGTCCCTAGAAAAATAACCTTGATACACTAAACATAGTTCACAAAAGCAAGAGAATCCTTGCAGACAAATTATAACAGAAGCGAAAACGCATAAAGTGGAAAATTATTCCATAGAGTGGTAGAAACAGAAGTAACACGCAGGTCATGTCCATATTTTACCATTTCGACACAAGGAGTTATCAGCTCCTCCTTCAAGAAATCTCCGGAGACGGTGTGCAACCAAGAGTTGAAGCAACTCAGCGTCATGGAAAGTTAGTCTCTTTTCGGGCAGAGTAGTTCAGCTTTACGCTTCGGAATAGCGAGCAGGGTGGAGGGGGGTGCGTTAAATGGAACCAGCAGTTGAACCACCTCAGCAGTCTGGCCACTCGAGCAGCTCGCAAAGAGGTCGACCTCGGAGTGACGGGTGACGGGGTGAGTTCAGCATGGCTCGGTGTGGAAGGGTGGGAACAGACAAATATATCAATTAGAAAGAGAAGACAACAACATAGACAACCAAGAAAAAGGATAAGATACAATGTGTGTTAACAAACATAAACCTCAGTGACAGCTGAGCAGCAGGTACAAAACATTATAAATAGGAGACAATTATTTGCATTGCTGATTAGCCTTCAATTGCCTAATGTGAGCCTTTCTAAAGGAGCGATTAGAACTGGGCGAAACCAAACTGACTGTGTTGGGCCGCAAATATTTTTAAATTTTAAATGGCCCTAAAAACTTAGGTATAAGCTTCCCATATATGCTAACAAATAATTATTTTTTAGGACCAGGTCCCCTACTTTAAAAACTACTGGAAACCTACCCTGGTCCATCTTTGCCACTACCTGCAGCTTTGCTGCCCCGAGCCTGTGGTGGACCTCCTCCAACAGGCGACCACGGTCACTGTTACAAGGCGGCGAGGGAAGGGGGGAATATTCCAAATATTACCCACCGGATGACTGAGAGGACGACCTAGGAAAGGGGGAGAAGGTGGAACTCCAGTACAATCATGCAGAGCACTATTCAAACCAACATTATGAAATCGAGTTCTTGATCCCACTTAGTATGGTCTTGATTATGGAAAAAAGTTAAGCAGGCCTTCAAATTTTTGTTAAACCGTTCTACCCGATTACCATTCGGATAGTAGAGACTGGAGTAAAATATTTTATCGCCCAGCGAAAGTACATGTTTCTAAACACATTGGATATAAATACTTAGCTTAGCATTATCTGTATTAATCTCCACAGGAGCATTAAACACTTTCCAAACTTAATCAATAGACACTTTTAATGTTGACGTAGCCTTTATATTACGAAGAGGGGACAAAATGACAAACATGGTGAAAGTATAANCACGTCAAAAAAACATTACTTTTCTTGGATCTAACCAAGGGACCAAAAATATCCACGTGAACAACGCTATAGGGAGCTTGAGGTAGCTGTGTCACCGCCTGTTCAACATTTGTGTTCTGAGCCTGCTTACATTTTTGGCACAAGTCATAAGAACGGACATAATCAGACACGTCGCCCATCAGACTAGGCCAGATAAATTGCACCACAATCTTGGTAAGGGTTTTACTTGCGCCTAAATTACCTTCAAACACCGAATCTTGAAAATATGCTAAAATTCTATACCTTAACGATTCAGGAATGACAACCTTACGGGCACATCCAAATTTACCGGTAAAGTACAAGATGCAATTTTGAACAATATAGGTGAGTACCGCACTGCCCCTTAAATCCTTCTTAACCTGGCTGCATAAGGTGTCACTTGCCTGGGTTTGGCGTNCACGTCGCCCATCAGACTAGGCCAGATAAATTGCACCACAATCTTGGTAAGGGTTTTACTTGCGCCTAAATTACCATCAAACACCGAATCTTGAAAATATGCTAAAATTCTATACCTTAACGATTCAGGAATGACAACCTTACGGGCACATCCAAATTTACCGGTAAAGTACAAGATGCAATTTTGAACAACATAGGTGAGTACCGCACTGCCCCTTAAATCCTTCTTAACCTGGCTGCATAAGGTGTCACTTGCCTGGGTTTGGCGTNATAGGTGAGTACCGCACTGCCCCTTAAATCCTTCTTAACCTGGCTGCATAAGGTGTCACTTGCCTGGGTTTGGCGTAATTTTACAAAAAAGTCTGGAAAATACTGTATACGATTAAGGGACTCCTCCGCATCAGGAACACGTTCCGTTTTAAAATATTCTGGATCATACATTCGTAATAGAGCATCTGCTACCTCATTTTCGGAGCCGACAACATGGTGAACCCTAAAATGGAAATGTGACAAACGCAAAAACCACCAACCTAACTTACCCAGCTGTTGAGGGTGATTCAAAACTCAGCTAGAAGCCGGACTATCGGTGTACAGGTCACATTCCTCATGTTATATATATAAGACAAACTTCGCTATTCCGGCACGCCAAAGATCCTTTATCATAAATCCCTAACTTGCGCTCCGGCTCTGTTGAGCTACGGCTGGCGAAAGCCACTGGGGCTATGCCTAATTAAGTCTGCTGACTCAGGATGGTGCCTAAAGCCAGTGAAGATGCATCGACTTGCACTACGAAGCGGCGGGAAAAGTTTGGTAGCTGTAATACCAGAGGAGAAGACAACTTCTGTTTCAGTATAGAAAAGTTCGATTCCTGTTCCTGGCTCCACTGGAACTCAACTCCCTGCTTTTTTAACAAGTTTAAGGGTGCCGCCATTTTAGAAAAATGCTCCATACAATGGGAGTAATGCCCCAGAATACCTAAGAATTTCTGAAATCCCTTCAAAGTTCTTGGGCGAGGGACATTCACAATCGGGACCACACGATTCGGGTCAATCATCAGTTGACCTTCGCAGAGCAGATAACCAAAAAAATTCACATTGTCGGCACCCAAGGTGATCTTGTTCGCATTGATCGTCAACCCTACACCCCGCATATTAAGAAAAACTAGGCGAAAATGGGACAAACGCGATTCCATATCGTCGCTGTACACTACGATGAGATCAATGTAGTTAAATACAATTTTAAATTTAAATTCAGATAAAGTGTGGTCTAAAAAACTGGTCAGTGCTTGACTACCAAAGTTATAAAACCCATTGGAATATGCGTGAACTTGAACCGGCTCCATGGAATACTANAACGCGATTCCATATCGTCGCTGTACACTACGATGAGATCAATGTAGTTAAATACAATTTTAAATTTAAATTCAGATAAAGTGTGGTCTAAAAACCTGGTCAGTGCTTGACTACCAAAGTTATAAAACCCATTGGAATATGCGTGAACTTGAACCGGCTCCATGGAATACTAAAATCAGTATATTTCTTGCAAGAAGGGCCTAAAAACACTGGTAGAACTGTTATTAAGGTATAACACCGAAGAACTCTGGCTTTGCCCAAATGTTGAAGAGCACAATCTATTGTCGGCAAAGGAAATGGGTCCTTATGAATTTTCTTGTTTACTAATAAATGATTTACGACCAATTGGTACTTATTAATATCTCTCTTATGCACCAGAAAACCAGCGGAACAATAATTCGAAGAAGTAGCAATGACGCCGGCCTCTAACAACCTATCTATAATCTCCCTGAAATATTGTTGAAATGCCTGTCGCGCACCGGAATTTTATTCGCCAGGGAAAATTTGTATGGAAGTACATCACACTTTCCAGTTTTAGGCGAAATAACGTCACTAAATTCCCGTCTCAGCTAATCTAACTGCCCTTAAAAATTTCTTATGAACTATTAGTGCCTTTGGACGCAGGTGTTAATCCTTCCGGAAATGCGCCGACCTGGATACCAACCTGGATGTTCGGGGCAAAACCAAAGGATAGATAGAATTCATCTCAATTCAACGACACCCGTTTTTTCCCTAGGATCTCTAAACCTAAGATAACGTCATCGGAAAGACGCGGAAACATCCAGAAGGGGAATGTCCAAGAGAATCTGCCGATCTTAAAATGCAAAGGTGCCACCATATTATTCCTAAAGACGTCACCATTTGCGACAAATAAACACTTCTAAGTAACGCACCTATCACGTCCCTTAGGAACGATGTTCTGCTCCAAGAGCTGCTTCAAAAATGTAATACTTAAAAAAATGAGTTTCCCAGTATCGACTAACGCAGAAAAATTCGGTTCACCACAGGTGATTAACACAGTGCACTTCCTTATCACGCTTAGTATCTGCTTATCACCTGACTGGAAAACCCACACCAAATTCCAGTTATAGCTTATTTCCAGCCATGGGACAATTCCTACGCAGGTGCCCAATCTAACCACATCGAAAACATTTCCTTTCAGATGTAGCACGCCTATTTTCCTTACAATTGCTAGCGACATGTTCCTGTAAGGCACAATTGCTTTACCGCACCGCTCAACCACGCTTCTCTCGACAACCTGTATATCCGAAACTTGCCCAAACGGTGCGGAGATACTGCCGCGACCACGCCAGAGCCTGAGGGGGGTGGGGAACACGCACGATATTCACCTGCTGAGGCTACCATACGGCCCTGTACCTCCACTGCTAGTTAACGTAACTCCCGGAAATTCTGAGGGACGGAAACCAAGGTGCATTGTGCACGCACATGCGGAGCCAAATTATCTGTGATCACGCTAACTAATTCGCCACCACTCACCCGCAAGCCCAACGCATCATGAAAAGCGCAAATTGAATCCACAAATTCGTATATAGGTACGCCCGACCTTTGAAATCTCTGAATGAAATCGCGTTTGCAACTACGCTTGACACGTTGCGGAAATGAATCCTCAATTACCCTGCGCTTAAAGCTGGCGGAGGTTCCTATTTCCAGTGTCGTAATTTCCCACGCAGTAATTACACTATAAAAAAGCTTTCAAAAGGCTGTCCTCGGGACATAAACAGAGACTAGCAATTTTGTTCACCGCAATAAAGAATTGAAAAATACTAACAAGTTCCAAAGATGTTAAAGGAATTAACTGTTGCAAAGCGGTAAGGAAGAGTTTGTCAACGTTAGATGGACCATTGGTGACACTCGCCAGGACCACGCGCCGATAAGGTTGCTCCATTCCACATTTCTGACGTCACAAGTCCACAGCATTTCGGCGCAGCTCGGCCACTGTCATTAACTCATCCGCTTTGAATCAACGTCACCCAGTAAATCATGTAGTTCTTCCTTTACAAAGTGTACAAGAATCGAACCCCAGCCATGGCATACAACAAAAAACAGATCCGATATGAGAAAAAACCAACAGAGTTGCGCAGTTTTATTTGTGCCACTCCACAAATAACACTAAACCAAACAGATTTTAACAACTGTGAATTTGACAGTAAACATTACAAAATTTGCAACACTTCTCCTTAAAAGATATTTCCACAATTAATTACATTCCATTATAACCATTATTTAAAAAACTCGACAATTCTCTAGTATTACTAAAACACAGTATCGTATTAATAGCACCATCAGTAAGGTCCTTTCATATTAAAAAAAAATTACAATTCTGAATTATTAGTACCATGAATTATTTGCTTTCTAAACAAGAATCATAATAAAAGTTAAAATGTTGATAACCTTGTTCCGTCTATCACTTGCGTTTGTATAAAGAATTATTTCAAAATAAACCATGACAATTCTGAAAAAATTGTTTTCCAACCTTGGTTTTACAAGCCACAATATTTGAAAATATTTTTTCTTGCATAACACTTTATGATTACTATCACATCGATTGCAAGACTATGGTGCCCTATTTGATACACAATAGGCGGAAAAGAGGGCAGCTTGTCGAGCCCAGTAATGCCTTCTTCGCCCTAAAATTACCTATAAGAATGTACAATAAAAATTGAAATACGGTGGAGGTAGTCACTTACGACCCTTCGGGGCTCCTACTGATTAAAAGAAATAAAAAGGACTACGATTAAAATATTCATAACTCCCGAAAAACGTGAGGGTCGTGGAAGAACGTGAACATTTAACATGAAAGGAAACCTACTTGCTTGGGCGGCGAAATAAACATGTTAAAACACAGGAAATTACAGAAACACGACGCCTTAATTGCGCCAAAAAAGGATTTAGACGAGCAACCAAAACTTCAATTTCAAAAAGGCTAGTAAAACTGTACACCCAAAACACACACAACTACGCCACACATAATAAAAAAATCCATTTAAAACTGCCCTAATGAAATACGCTAACGATATCCACGACTCACTGTAAAATCTGCCCCATCACGCAGTTGCTCGCTCAAAAAGCAGTATTAGGAAGTTCACGTATTGGCGGATGATACTTGATGAACGAGAATGGTGTAGCTAAAATAGAATTCCTGATACAGAAGACACGTCGCAGGCGTCGGATGGGCGTTGAATGGAAAGAGCCTGGACTGTGCAACAACTTAAATAAACTTACATCCATAGAAAATATGTGACGCACAAAGGAGGAGGGGAATAGGAGGAGTGAGAGTCAGGGAAGAAAAAGGGAGGGGATCCGAGACACAGAGAGTGCACCACCGCGGCGAACAAGAAGGCGAGAAAAACGGCTTAGCGCGACGATCTCTAGCGTCGTATTGTAAACATTTAAAAAATAAAAGTTATGTTATAGGCACTTGCAACAATATGACTTCTTTTAAATAGGAAATACTGATTAATGAGACAGCATCATAATGCCATACAACCCGAAGACAAAAAAATGGTATGCAATAAAAAGGGTAGACACTTCTATCTATTATTATTACGAAGGCGAAAATTCTTATCACAATTTTTTTATATATTTAATATCAAGATAACAATAAACATTATCCAGGTAATCGTGGTTTTATTTCACACCATTTCTGATATTTTGAAAAAATTCAATTTATAAACTTAGTTTTCAAGGCCATGTTTCTCATTTAGGGATTAAGTTAGGCTATAAGTAGTATTACTGATGTCTACCTTATTTTCCACGTGGAATCACCTCTCGAAACACTTTGATTGAGTTTCGGAACAGTCTGTGCGCATGCCAAACTTGGGAAGGTATTGTTTAATGTATTATCCATGAGGAAGTGCTAGTAGTGAGAAGTATGTTTATTAGTGATTTTATTTTGTGGTGCATAATGTTACTGGCACTTATCAAAGAAAATAAATGAACAATGCAGTAACATGTTACTTACAATTGCTACATACACATGTCAAAATCACGTAATTTATTAACATAATTTCCATTTAAGATTAGCCAAGCTGTGCCATTTTAAAAATTGCCTTTTTGTCGACTTCGTTAAACAACGCCATAATGTATATATGTTTGTCTCATGTGCTTTGGAAAAATTACTGGGTGTAAATTGAGTGAATATTGAATATGCATCACAAATGTGTATACTTATATTTTCGCAAGCCAAATAAATATGTACGTATAGTATAATTGTTGGAAGGTCTGTTTTATATGAGAAATGATTTAATTTTATCACATTACATGTAACTGCATTGAGGAGCATGGCTGATGACAAGAGTGATCGTAACAACATATTTAAGCAGAAGCTAAAAAAACCTAAATGAGTCTAATTGTATCAGTATAATAGAAAGGGGAATTTCTTCCAAACTGGGGACGAGGGATATTTTCAGCGCATACTTTAACCCGTGCTCTCCAGTTTGCAGTAGTGAAAGAATGTCTCGTCTTCCTTACGTGATGTTGATGAGCAAGCGGATCGGCTTTCGAAAACCACACTTGCTTTCCCCGTTTCAAAGCTATTCGCGCACTCATATACTTTTTGATTAATAATGCGTGCTCAATACTGCGTCAACATACTGCAATGGAATTCCAAAGGTTTGACTCTCTCGGTCCACAGAAAGCGCACTACGGAGCTTTGTTGATCGCTTGCGCCATCGCGTAGTAGAGCATCCATAGGTCTGACCTCGTTGCTACATGACAATCGAATGAAAGGTTGAACTCCGCGCGCGGCCAGCTATTCATCTCAAGCACACGTTTTGTCATACATCATCGCATCCCTAATGATTTTATTGCGTAATCTTAAAATAGACAATCTCGAAATTGCCTTTGCTTTCTGCAGCAATAATAATTACGTGATTTACTGGGATAACTGCCAAATTTTCTAGATAAAAAGAATATTTTATGTGACCATCTTAAAATATCGTTGGAATGGAATTTAATTAAAAATGTCTATCTTTTCTTCTCAGTAATCGAGAAATACTTAAAAATCCCAATCTAGTTAATAAAATCAATATGGTCTGATTTTAAAACATTTTGAACTTCCCTGTAGAACCAAACGAAAATTTTGGGATATTAATTTAATAGAATAATGCACTAGATTTATAGTAACAATTACTATTTACAATGCAAAATTTTTGCACAGAATTCTACATTCAGGTAGCCATATATTTAAACATTTTTATGCTAATTTTTTGAACTCATAAGATAAAAACAGTTATAAAAAGGAATTTTACTTTTATAAATTGTCGCGTCCCTGGAATACTTTACCTTGATCAGCACGCTGGGACCGTCGCTGGGTTTAATAAAAAATGTGTTTTTTTCTGAAAAAAAAATATTTTTTAACTTATTAAAAAAGATAAATGCCTTCAGGATTTCTTCCTCGCTGTAATTAAATGCTGCATATTCCAAGAACTCAACATAACACACTTAATAAAATTGATTACTATCCCCAAATCTAATGGTTTTTAAATTCGTAACAGGGTGAGATATATAAAATAAAAGTATCTTAATGCATTCCACAAAAAACGACGCAAACGTTTCGATGCTATCGCTAATGAGACTTTTTTACCTCTAAAGAACTCTCAAAACAGTAAAGTTTCATAACTCCAGACTTTGCCTTTCAAACTTTCCATTGTTATGGTAGATCCGAAAATAGTAGATGGTATTAAAGTATTTTTGTTTGTATTAATGTGTCTAATAGAGAAACTATACACACGGGTGACAAACGTCATAGGATAGCAATATGCAAATAAACAGATGGCAGTAGTATGGCGTACAAAATGTATAAATGGGCAGTGCATTGGTTGGGTTTTCTTTTGTAGTCAAGTGATTCATGTGAAAAGGTTTCTGGCATGATTATGGCCGCACGACGGGAATCAACCGACTTTGAACGCGGAATGGTAATTGAGGCTAGACGCATGGGACATTCAATTTCGAAAATGATTAGGGAATTCAACATTCCAAGATCCACAGTGTCAAGAGTGTGCCGAGAATACCTAATTTCAGGCATAACCTCCCACCATGGACAACGCAGTGGCCGACCGCCTGCACTTACTAACCGAGACCACCGACGTGTGCGCAGAATGGTCAGTGTTAACAGACAAGCATCACTGCGTGAAATAAACGCAGGAATCAATGTGGGATGTACGACGGACGTGTCCGTTAGGACAGGTTTTTTTAAGGCCCGAAGGCCAGCGCACCCTCCAAACCTCCCGCACTGTAACTGTACTCCTAAGAGTAAAACAGTGCGCTGCACTTTTTCTGTCCATTCATAAGGGCCATTCACTTTCTTGATACCAGTAACCGGTAGATTAACCGATTTTCTCATTTTTAAAAACCTGTCCTCCTCGCCAATCCGGGTTCCACAAGTTACCCATTACGTGTCATCAGAAATTTGCTGGTACCATTTGTCGAATTCTTCTAGTCGTTTCCCAATTCGAGTAGCGAATTCATTCCATATCTTATGGAGATCTTTATTGGTGATCACATCTTCTAATCTCCAGTGAATGCCCTTTTCCCGAGTTTGTTCCTCAAGCCAAACTCGTAAATCCTCTGTCTTGAGACAGTCTTCAAGTACATGGTGTACTGTGTCGTCCACACCACATAAATCACACAGCGGAGATTGCACGAGACGCAGGCTGTTCAACTTCGCCTTGAAGTTGCCATGTCCAGTTGTTAGTTGCATGCTGTAGTGGTTCACAGTGATCCACTTACAGCTCATCCTGGCTTCAATGTCAGGCAATAACTCGAAAGTTTGCCGACCTTTTTCCGAAACAGTCCAGGTGTTTTGCCATTCTTCCAAGATATCAGCCATTAGCGTTTCCTTATATTCTTTAGACAGCCCACCGGCCCGAGCCCTCTCCGCCGTGAGTCCTCTGTATTTTATAAGTAAGTCCACTGGAAGCACCCCCGCTATTACTGGGAGCGAGTCGTTTGACACAGTTTTGTATGCACCAGTAACGGTCAGCAGTGCCGCTCTTTGAGCACTTATAAGCTTTCTTCTGTGCCACGAAAGTGCAGCCCGGTGATGCCACATCACCGCGCCATATGTTATTATGGCTTCGAAAACTGCCTTGTATATGGTTCTAAGAGTGCCATAATTTAGGCCCCAGTTGGTATTGCCAATTCTCCTGCGTTTTTGAAAAACCATGACTGCCTTCCGCGACACATATTCAATATGCTTCAAGAAGCTCATGTTTTCATCCATGATGACTCCGAGATACCTATATCCCTTTACGTATTGAACTGAGCTCCCCCCGAAGTACACGGTTGGGTTTCGTTTTAGTTTGCCTTTAACTAGCATGGTTTTGGTCTTCTCTATGGAGAATTCCAATTTCACGCTTTTCGACCAGTTCCAGGTTTTGGACATTATCTCACTTGCTTTTATCTCTAGCTCTCTTCTTGCATTTCCCGAGACTAGGATCAGTCCATCGTCGACATATCCAAATACCGTGCACCCCGCCGGGAGACCCAGCTCCAAGAAGCCATCGAAGAGGACGTTCCATAGGATAGGTCCGAGGACCGATCCCTGGGGGCATCCCTTCGTGAGTTCTTTCCTTACTTGTGCTGTCCTGGATGAGTAAATACTCCATCTTTCACGGAAGAAGTCCAGGACCACCCTGTACAAGTTGGCTGGGCATTTCTTGATCTTTAACCGATACATTACCTCCGGCCACCAGGCANGTACATTACCTCCGGCCACCATGCATTATCGAACGCTCCAGATATGTCCAGGTATATTGCCATCATGTATTTGGCAGAGGAACCCCTGATATTCTCCATTGCATCATGAAGCGCAAAGTCAGTGCCAGTTCCTCTTCTGAAGCCATACTGGTGTTCATTTAATGTGCCTTCTGCTTCTAAGTCTATTATTAGACGTATGTTGATCAACTTTTCATATACTTTGCCTAGCACCGGAAGCAATGTCAACGGCCTGTACGATTTAGGGTCACCTAATTCTCTCTTATTTTCCTTTTTCAGGATTCTTAGGCATCCCAATTTCTAAGGGGAAGGAAACACACCGGCTTGGAGACAATCATTGTAGATGTCCAAAAGAATATTCTTAACTCGTGAATAGCACCTTTTTAGTATCTCAGTTGTTATGCCATCCATTCCTGGTGCTTTCCCATTATTCATGTTATGGACAATCTGCTTCAGTTCTTCCATTTCGAAGCTTGGTGCATCCTGCACCTCTGGAATTTCTTCCATACTCTGTCTCTTTGCCGTATGCTCCTCCCCCTCTTCCATCATGGAATCATCAGGCAGGAGAGCCTGGAGCAGGACTTCCATCGAATCTTTTTGATCTGTTAGCAACTTACCATTAAGTTTCATGCATGGTGGTGGCACTGCTCTCTTGGTCTTGTTAGAGGCTAATTTGTACACAATACCGAACGGATCTTCGTTTCCGGCCCGAGTTACAAAGTCCTCCCATGATTTTTTCTTTTTCTTGCGAACCCTGCTGAAATAAGCCTGCTTCTTCATTTTATATATCCGCGAAAATTGATCCCTTTCTTCGCCACGAAGCTGGTGTAGCTTCCTCCTGTCTTTTCTTAACACTTTCCTCTCTTGTTCCAGTTCTTTGTCCCACCAGGAAAGGTTAGGATGTCCTCGAGAAGTTTTCTTTAGGTTCTTTTCGCATGTGTCTTGAATGATCTTTGTAAGTTCACTGACTCGATCATTCAGATTTGCGTTTTGGCTATCAATTAGAGCAAGCTTTTCCAGCAGGGTCCTATCGAAGGTCGCCAAGTCTGCCATATTGTGCACAAATCGGACCTCCCCTTCAATCTGTTGTGACTGCCGCCGTCCACCATTGTCACCGGTGAATACATTAAATGTAATCAGGCGATGGTCACTAGAGCTTTCCTCTTGCACTTTCCATTCCATGATTGTGTTGTTTGCTTTTCTGTTTGTTACAGTAACATCCAGGTATGATTGCGTGCCGTGGGCCTGTGAGACGAATGTCGGAAGATTTCCTTCTTCATTTGCCACATCCATGTCATTTGCCAGGAGGAATTGGCTTACTGTGTCTCCAGCTTCATCATCAACGGGGGAGTGCCACAGCTCTGATTTGGCGTTAACATCAGCACTTAAAATCAGAGGTTTCCCTTTCAGTGTGTCCATGACGATTTCCCATCGATCAAGGTGCGTCTGCACGTCCTCCCCGGACCGGAAATATGAGGATACTACCCAGATCTGAGTTGTGCCCTTAGTTATCTGTGCACATACGTGGTGGGTGTCTGAGACACTCGTTAATACCACTATGTCCACGTCTTTGTTAACCCTCAATATCCCGGCCCTGTGCGACGAACTTTGGCTGTACTGGGTTATGCCAGCAGAAGACAGACTCGAGTGCCTTTACTAACAGCACGACATCGCCTGCAGCGCCTCTCTTGGGTGCGTGACCATATCGGTTGGACCCTAGATGACTGGAAAACCGTGGCTTGATCAGATGAGTCCCAATTTCAGTTGGTAAGAGCTGATGGTTGGGTTCGAGTGTGGCGCAGACCCCATGAATCCATGGACCCAAGTTGTCAACAAGCAACTGTGCAAGCTGGAGGTGGCTCCATAATGGTGTGGGCTGTTATTACATGGAATGGACTGGGTCCTCTGGTCCAACTGAACCGATCATTGACTGGAAAGGGTTATGTTCAGCTACTTGGAGACAACTTGCAGCCATTCATGGACTTCATGTACCCAACAAAGATGTATTTTTTATGGATGACAATGCGCCATGTCACCGGGCCACAACTGTTCGCGATTGGTTTGAAGAACATTCTGGACAATTCCAATGAATTATTTGGCCACCAAGATCGCCCGACATGAATCCCATCGAACATTTATGGGACATAATCGAGAAGTCAGTTCGTGCACAGATTCCTGCACCGACAACACTTTCGCAATTATGGACGTCTATAGAGGCAGAATAGCTCAATATTTCTGCCGGTGACTTCCAACGACTTGTTGAGTCTAGGCCACGTCGAGTTGCTGCACTTCGCCAGGCAAAAGGAGGTCCGAAACGAAATTAGGAGGTATCCCATGACTTTTTTCGCCTGAGTCTATATATATATATATATATACCATACAACTTCGAATTTATGTATTTTAATTCCTTCGCCAACGTTTTATAAATTTTAGCATATTGTGACTACAAGTATTATGGCGGCAATCTTGCTCTGGGTAAAACTATCACTATTCCAGAAGTTGGATTTCAGTTCTTAAATATAAGGTGATAGAGGCTTTTAAAATGCTTATTTTGGTTTCCATACCACAAAACTTGTACAGTAAAGGATGGAGAGATTTGGGCTAAGTATAAAGGATTTATGTCGTTTAAATTCCCCTTTTAACTAAAATATTAAGGCAATACATCGACAATAACTTTAAAGTTTTAACAATACAGATCCGATCTATTTACTACAATGATGATAGTGTAGGAAGTGTCTATATAAGCCTCTAATCCGAAGTCAATATGCCAGACGTTGCTTGTAGGCAGTTCACGATTAAATGAATGAGTGAAGAGATTTAGGCGAATCTTAACATCGAGGTCTCTAAACCCGATGAGTGTGAAGCGAAGTAAGTATGAAGCCGCGCCGGAATGCAAGGGTGGGGGAAACGGGAGATTCCCGAGAAAACCCGCCAACCAGCGGCAACGTCCGGCACGATTACCACATACGGAAATCCGGGGGTTGACCCCACTGAAAATCAAACCCGGTTCGCCTTAGTGAGAGAAGAATTGTCTGACCACTACACCACTGTGGCCCCCACGACTAACAGAGCATTTTTAAAATCAACCTTTGATATATTATAAAGTGCGCACTGACTGGCACGAACCCAGTGACGTTGGTAACAATGGAGGGAAAATAAGTTCCATTCCTTAACGTTGTATTAAAATTGTTATGTAACATTTGCGAATACTGAAATGATTTATTTTGCTTTTTGTTGTTTAATGCAATTAAATGGAATAAATAGCACATTTATAAAATACACATCTTTATAATAATTTTACAACTTTGCTTGACAGAAGCATGAATAAAGTTATGAGACCCACGGCAATTTTAGTTTTACATACGGTGGAAGAATAGACGAAGTGCATAGAAGTAGATATTAATCAGAGCTTCCTAACGTGATCAGTTTACCATGAACAGTTTCTATAGTTTATTCGCTGTTTCTTCACACTTTTTGAGTCAAGCCTTTGCAAAATTACATAATGTATGGCATGTTTGGTTGTTTCCTAAATATACCACGTATCACAAGCGTTGTATACTTCTGTTTAACATAAAAGTATCTTTTTTTGGTTAAATTGGACTTTTAATAACGTTTTATTTAAAAATTATAATATTAAATTTGGTATTAATATGAATAAAAATAGTGCGAAAACAGGTGTGTTAGTAATTCGTAGTCATAAATAGTTCTTATTCGAAATAGTATTACACTAAGTGCGCACGAATACGGTGCGTTGTCCCTTTGGAGCAATTTTCTATTCATGGCTAAGCTTTTTTTCGCTTGACGCGGAGGAATATACTGAATGTAGAACTTCAGCAGGGCTTCAGAAAAGTTGGAAGTAACCATTAATGGAGTATGGCAATTTTTTTTTACTCGAATGCGTCGAACAGCTGTCTCTCAAGGTCTCGGACCGACACGGTCTGAAGTGTCGCCTCTCGCACCGAGATGCTATGGATCTCGCTGGAGAACCTCGCACAGCCAGCCTCTCACAGGGAACACGCAGGAAGACGGAACTCGACACTCGTCGTCGGAGCTGACGGTGGAACGACACTCGTCGTTTATTTTTTTTCCTAACCTGCCCTAATTCTAAGTGTTACATGTACGTCCGAGGTAGGTACGGGAGCTAAGTGCTTCTCAGGGCTGAGCCTCTTACGCCTACGGGGGAGGGAGTCCATGCAAGGAGGCATTCATCGCGACAGAGAGGGATTGGGCAGCCATGGCCGCGCTTGGGTTCAAAACTACCTCCATAGGTGTACCTATCGTTAACCTACAACTAAGAAGAGAAAAGGAAAAAAACCGGCATAGGCGCCTTAAAAACCCTTTCGATAGAAAATAATTCAGAAATATAGCAGTCATTAATAGAAAATGCTACAGGAGACAGATAGGTAGGCACCATGCTCATTATTAGTGGGAAGAGATATTTTAGTAGAGAGGGGGTGGAATATTATTTTCTTTCCACTGTGATGGTTGGCGCTGGCATTAACGAGAGGGGTGGGGTAACTCCTCTCTGGTGGGGGAAAGGTGCTACGGATCCTGTCCCGTGCCCTGCCCCATTAACCTTCAGTGGATTCCTGAAAACTTAAAGATGATAAAAATGAGCTGCCGGTGAGTGTCAGAACGACACTTGTCCTCCTCACGCCCACGCCTTTATAGCAGTGGCGTGTGGTAAAGTGTTGCAAGGTAAGCTGGTGCTTGCTCACTGCTGTATATTCTCGGGGCACGTAGCAGGGGCCAGTAACCACCGTGCAGCCTAAGGAAACTGAATGCATTCCGACTACTCTCAAGCGAGCAGAAAGGGACCCACTACACGCGTCCTGTCGCGTCAACGGCCGAGCTATGGTCTGCCTCATATAAGTTGGCGAAATTTTGACAGTCAGTG
Organism: Clitarchus hookeri; assembly: GCA_002778355.1. Lineage (NCBI taxonomy): Eukaryota > Metazoa > Arthropoda > Insecta > Phasmatodea > Phasmatidae > Clitarchus > Clitarchus hookeri. The sequence continues at coordinate 27,961 of NQII01000513.1, forward strand.
AGTGGCAACTTGAAGTATACGAAACAACCAACGTGCCATTTACAAAACCCTGTATCATCTGATGCATGAACGAACAAAAATTAATATTACGTTTGCTATTCTGAGTGCACTGCCGACGCACATCAGACAAGCAGAAAATGCGCGGTTAAAAAAGAGTTCTTGGATTAATTAAAACATTTTGTTTTACGTGGTCATAAAACAACAGAATTTAGTGTTACAAACTAAACTTCGTGCTAAAGTAGAAATGTATAGGTTTTTTTAAAATGAATTGCACATTAAAACGACCCGTATTAAAATGAAACAACTTCAAACCTTGGGAGATCTTTTCACGTCGTAACCATCAATGCTTTCCATACACGCTCGATATTAATTCCAAAAGCCTACAAAAATATTGCAGGGTATTATTGAATTATTTTTTCAAATAATTTTATGAAATATATATTTATACTCGTGTTGTTTCAAGCCAGTAATAGGAGAAAAGTCAACTTTTAAAAAGACGGGATCAGGAGGTAGGCCAACTGCTGCCATCTGTTGAAAAACGCTTTCGGCTCAGAGAAAGGCATTTGTCTCACAAAAGCGTAGTGCCATGCCATGCGCGCTATCTGTCTCTCTCCAGAAGCACTAACCAACCAGATCTCCCGAAGCACTAACTAGCCAGAAAGTTTGATTTCTTGTGTAAAATAACAAATTTACGAGCATATACCAATTGTTTTATTTCCCGCGAGCTCTGTATAGTTTTTAAAGTAACACGTATTTCCGTGTACAGCGATTTTGTTTACTGGTAATTTCCTTTGGGCCAGTAATCGTTAGGTCAACGTCCATAAATGCCATGTTGTTCTGCCGCCCGCTTTGCAAAATTGTTGGTGAGTTGGCGAATGAAAGTGTGTTGTCAAGCAATTCCCCAAAATTATTTTTATTTCAACTCCTAACGCATTAGCTGTAACGTCCAGTGTGTGATAAGAACTACAATCACCGTCTCGCAAATGTTAACCAAATTCGCTGTCCCGGATTAGTTAAAAAAGAGTTGGCAAATATTTAATTTTTGCAAGGTTATGAATTTTTACTTTTATAACCTACGAATATTTTAGACATGTCAGTCTAAAATGCCTTAAAATTTGTGTAGCATCACAGTGCAATGGCAAGTGGATTCGCTGATAGCGTGTTGATATAATATACAGCCTCCACTTGACACACCAGCTGATGGCGAAAGGATACATAAAAGAAAAGTAAACATTTTGGCGCTACTTTCGTCGAACTGTCAAAATTTCGCCAACTTACATGAGACAGACCATACAACTGATGGAAGTGTAAACTAGCAAGCAACAGCGTACAGCATAAAGCTAATGCCAGCTTACCTTGCAGCAGTTCACCACACTCCACTGCTTTATAGTTTCCACTTTCCTTGTTTTTATCTCATGTCAGAATGGACGGAACTACTGTATATTGATTTCCAAGCAATAACAGTCAACTGCACCCATGCGTCCTAATACTGCGTCTCAAAAATAATTGAACAATTACCGTAACAGTGACTTCAATGCAACTTAATTTTATTTCAGTGAAAACCTGTGCTACGTTACTGTTTCGCGACAATTAATAAAAACATTCCAGAATATTTTGCACTATTATTTGAAATTTAACAAACATTTAAAAATGAGCTGGAGTTTATATTATTTCCACGCCGTAAAGTATGTTAATTCTCCTGCAGTATCTTACATACACCATAACTTAAATTTTCATTGAGAAATTAAAACTGATGGGGACCTATGAGAAAGGCCAGAATATTTACAATTTCCCTCATATTACTTGCTTTCACAGAGTTAATGGCTCAGTACAAACAAAGATACGACGCAGTGGTTAACGTTAGCGTATACGAACCTGTTTACTGTTTCAATTAATACGCGGTAAAATTCATACGGGAAAAGCAAGCCACTAGAAATACTGAGGCGGGACAAAAATTCTTATGACAAAAATTTAAACTTCTCTCCATGCAGCGTAACTGGGGATAAATTAAATATTTTTATACTTCCTTGAGTTTACACGTAGGATAATTATTTAACTTGAAAGCTGCTATAATGTGCCCTTAAACTTATTGAGATACTACGTATCACTCCCATTACGGAAAACTGTAAAAGAATGTTATTCGTAACCCTAAAGTAACGGCACCATACCCTCTAAGACATTATTCGGAAATCTGCCATACCAGTGTATACGTTAAGTGAGAAAGCGGGAATGGTCATTTTTTTCCTCCAATACGTTTATTGTAGCGTTCCCACATTTGCCCAGGAAACAGTCAAATGCGTAGGGAAGTTACTAACTTTGTATGGTAGTGACGCTAAACATTCCTATATCTGCAACTTGATGTGTGGTTTTATTTACATACAATGTACATATAGATTAAAAATTTTCAATACAGTTTAGGAAGTTTACCAGACATTTTTTTTGTGTAAAACACGAGCGGTTCCCTTCTATCTTTATGCATTTCCCAAAACCCATGCAGTTTTGACACATAAATATTGTTTTTAAATATTAATAAAATACCAAATATTTTCAGATATTTTATTAAGCATACATTAACGGTATAGGCTTCGAATAAAAATAGTTATTTTTAATCCAGTGTGATTGTGTTCCGGTGGTAAAAATTAATTTTTAATTAACAGTTATATGTTTTGTAATTAAAAAAAACTATTTTTGTTAGGAAAGGAAGTGGATAGACGAATAAGTAGTGTTCGTAAAGATACAGGATTGTTTAAATATGTCCCAGAATGATAGAGTTTATTAAAATAACGAGAACACAGGGAGGATTATAACCGTAATGTTATAAGGTTCAGTGGTTTTCATCGTCCAACCAATGATTTTTTCAACTCGCTGAACTATATAGCGTGATAACGCAGTGGCAAAATACAGGAATCACAATTGGGTGGTGCCTAGTAGGGCTCCCCGTCTGGAAATCCTGATTACTGCTGTTTGTGGGTTTGCGAAAACACTCCAGGGGAACGATTGATTAGTATACGGTTCTTCAATACAGGCAATGTCTGCTTCTTTCATCATTTGTATTGTCAATGTTATAACTATATATGTATAACCACGCTGTCGGCCTGATGTTAAGAGTTAGTAGTCCGGGTATATATTTTTTTTTGTATATTCGTTGTTTGCGCGCTTACGTTTAACATCGGCAAAAAGATACCGTGGGAATACAAATTTTTGCCAGAAAAGATAAAAAAAAATTTATCTAAGCCCGTAGGTTTTGGTTTATATCATTTTCAGTATATTATAAAATTTAAAAAAATTGTGAACATGGCAAAAAAATTGCATTTGTAGAGCTCGTCTGCATATTTTCCTTAAGTGTTCGGTACAAAACTAAAACGTACAGTTGTAGCATAATCTGTGGGCTTTCCTCGTGTGTAATAAAACGCCACAGTTACAGATCTCATTTGTACAGGAAAGCGTAACGACGAAAGCACTGCACGCAGGTCCAGCGCCTTGCGCGTAGGGGCGATGGGGCGCTTGGCGCGCGTGCTATTGTCGCCCGTATCGCCGTGCCTCGAACGTGAAAATAAAATATTTCTGCCACATGTACTCCTTAGCTGGGTTTACAATAAAAAAATTATGTGTTGAGAATTATGCAGTAATTACTGATCTTGTGTACGGAAACTTGCCGTCTGTATTTCAAGTTTCCAATTAAAGCTTTAATTCTTAATTTCAGCCAATGGAAACAGGCGCCAAGTCTGTCATATCTACTTTTGTTCCTAACCTAACCTAGTATATCACAAACAATATTTAATCATGTCATACTTGAAAGCTGACATTTTGTATCAGAGAAGCTTATTTTTTAGAACAAATATAATCATGAACATGTGCACACACAAGTATGTTTTCTTAATGCTTTTTATACTTACATTAATGTAAATAACAGTTTCCCGCNCTTTCCCGCCAACAACACCGACTGCTACATAATATAACACTATATCAGTGATTCTGCACACGAAATAACGCATAATCAAACGCTTGATTTTTCTTTTACAAAACCAGCTTGAGACGATACAAAATGAAATGACATTTTTTTCGAAGCGCATTCTCTACCTCCCCACGTACCCGAGATTGTCGTGCGGGTTGCAAGCCTAGGCGTGGCGAGCGCCTGTAGCGAGACGACTCGCAACCCGCCGTACACGGCTGCACGCTCGGCTGGCCGTGCCTTGCACTACGGCAGTGTACCCCTGCGGCATTGTCACCCCAAGGAGGAAGGACTCACCCAAGCACATGAATCTGTCTCAGAAGCACGCGAATGGGCGATGGCCGACCTGGCCCGCACCTCTAAAAATAATTTCGAAAAAGTAAAAGTAATATTTTCGGCTAAAAAATTATCCGCGATAAACGAGACCAGCTCGTGGGACCAAAGTAAGTGTTCTGCACAATAAAAGAAACCATCGCTCTCCCTCGATAACATTTACTTAGTTGAGAGAGATAGACTACATGTACATTTTAAAACGATAACTGTTTTTCACATAATGTGTTACACAGACGCATTATACTTTAATGAATTAATAAGTTGCAATAATTGCATTACAATAATTTTTTTAACTCATGAAATGATATCGTAACAAAAAAAGTGTATTTTATAACCGGGAAAATCACACAAGTTTCGTAAACCACTTACGGGGCTACGAAAAGGTTTCTCTGTGTGTATATTTCCAAAACATTCACTGTGTAACAAAATTCTAACTTCTTAATTCTCGCATATTTCCATGTTGCTTGTTTTAATAACTGTATAATTAAATTAAAGGTAATCAAAACCCACCAGCTCGGATTTTTTTATTTTCGGCTACTACTCATAAATGTGGATTTTGGATGGATTTTTTTGGATCACATGACATAAGGTATAACTAAATGAGTTTTCTGAAATCTGTTATGTTCAACTCCCGTAGCTATTATGACCTCTGTAGTTGCTCTCACAAAATAATCTCTTATTTTGCCTCGTTTGTTACAAGTATGAAAGAACAAATGCATAGACGATGTAACAATCAAAGAACATTAAGGAAGGTATTATTCATGCTTTGTCGTGCCAAAAATTGTTATGCACCTCATGAAATGAAATTTGTTACGGAAAATCTATAAAAATAATTCGACTGGGATCGAGCGCCCTTAACTACATTAAATACAGCAATAGTTAATTCACTGATCCATTTACATTGTATTAAAACATTGATAGCTGTTTTACGAATACTTAAGTATAAAAACGACAAACATTAGTAAAAACTTAAAATCAATAGCTTTAAAATGTATATAATCTTATTGTGTAAAACAATATAATAATAAATTATTATGAAACCATGCTAATTTTGACTGATTTTCTCTTTAATAATCCGTGTAGAAAAATTCAGTAAAAAAAAATTTTCCCTGAGATACATCAATTTCAACATCAGAGATTTGTTATTTTAAAGAAAGTTATTTAGACGTATTGACGGATTTTGTTGTTAAAATTCTTCATTTTTTTTTGCAAAAGTTTGGCGATTTTTAAATTAACAATTATTGGCTTGTTTAACTATACCTGTAAGTTATATGATAGTTACCAGCAATGAAATATCTTGTCAATGGAATATCAAACTATATGAAGTAGTTGAAATTATTTTATTTATTCTCTGTTTTAGAAATTCGTACACAGTGAGACGTTTTCATTACCCTTAGGTGATATTTTTTTCAAAATGGCATATAATTGCACACAATAAATTCTAAATCACGAAAACCTATCCGACATGAGCATTTTCGAATTCAGTTTTAGTCATTGCTTTAATACACTTGCGAGTCGTTCCGTTGTGCTTTTTCCGGCGCCTTGCAGTCTGTTTGAAACTGAAGTCATTAAGTCTTACCAAAGTTCTAAATCTCACAACTAGACCACTTGCAATGTCTTGCAAGTTACTCAAACGAAAGTGGATTGTTAATGAAAAAGTGAATATATAAAGTAAAATAATATAGGAGGCTAAAATAATTTTAAATTTAAGTTACCAGCTGCTAATGTACCTCCATCCTTATTCCCATCAGTCCATGGCCGATAATACTTTGTGACATGGCAATATGGCAGACTTGAAAAGGCATTTGTGTGATTCTACCATTTTACTGAGCGAATGTTTTTTTGGTATGTCTGAAGATTTCACAGTCAATCATAAACACTTAGCATGGTAGATACTCATTTAAATGTATCCGAATGAAGTGAGAGAATACTGTTGACAAATTTCACACCTAAGGAACAAATTATTTTTGTACAACGTCAGAGACTAAGAACTATAGTCTGCGGTTAGGTATTGAACAGCGTTTCATTTGATATAATTTATTTTCAGAATTCCACCCGTACTCAGTGGGCGTAAAAAATTCGTTTAAGTGGTTTATCACAAAGGTGTTCTTACCACCTGCTCTATAGTTTCTCTTGGAAGACGTCTGCATTCTGTAGAACACCGGTTGTATTACGTTCAATCATTGAGCAGAGAGAGGAAGGTGAACTTTTATGTACTTCATCCTTGTCTGGATTCTGGCAGGATATTATAATGCTGTCACAAAATACTTAAGAATACTGTAGACGGACTGCTGCTAGTGTTGCCAACTCCAATCAAACTTTCCATCTCCATCCGAACCCGCCAGCCAAACGGCGATACTCCCTAATGACACGGCAAAAGCATAATTCGCCAACACTTGCTTGCAGATGGAATTACCAGACGGAAACCGAAACTGCAAGGAACATCTTACTACCTACCTTCAGCGATAGGACTCAAGGCAGCCAATGATCTACTGAGTACGCATACATTTAACGCTCAGCCTCACACATCAGATTGAATAACTGGTTCCTAGCGTATTCCAATATTTTACGGACACTTATTTTGGAACTAAACTATTCCTCTCTGGTAATATACATTATTCTAAACAACAAAATAAACAAATTTTTAACTTTTGTCAAGTAATTACGACGCAATTAGTACTCCATCTTTTTTTAAACTATCAATAGGTTTTTGCCTTTTAATGATTACCAGATTATGTGAGGATAATATCTGACGACTACATTTGATTTGCGATATGTGAAAGCGCTATAGGAAAAATAATTTGGTAATTTTAATTAAAGAAAAAGTTATGGCACACAAATTAAAAATTCATCGTGGTTAATCGAGATTGAGCCTTAAAACTTTAAGAAGTATGCCAGAGAGTAGCGCAAGCAAAAAAAGTAAAATTTCTGCACTTTTAAAAATAAAATTAATTCACATATAATAACACTGCTTCTCTTGTTTCAATTGCTATTTCACAAGAACATTCCATCATATCAAAGATATTAAGTTAGTTACAAAAAAAAATTTTTTGTGAAACTTTTCAAACTAAGATAATAGGTTGTTTTTGCTCTTAGATATATAAAAAATGATTTCCTTACTCTAATTTAGATACTCCATAGTCTAGCAGGAAGCTAATAAGAACGTTACACAGCACAGTAAACGCATCGGGTGTGATGCGGGCCAATTGGATCAACAGAAGTGGTGTTTCTGCAGTAATGGATATAGGCTCATCACTCCTAGCTTGTCTGGAATGTCTAGCAAATATGAGCACACCTGAAGAGTAAACCCATTCAGATTTACTCGGTTTCAAGTGTCGCAAAATTAATAATGCGTGCTGTACTTAAGCCAACACAGCTATTGTTTCCTTATCAAGACTGTTGCTGTGTAAGCTTTGTGTTTTGCTTTATAGTCTATTCGTGGTTTGTTTGCACTTTTTGAATCAAACATTGCTTGATTGTTTCCTATAAATATCACGTAAAGTATTTCATTCATGGTTAATTTCAACTACTACTTATATTATATCAATAAACTATGACATTAAATTTTTTATTAATATGAATAAAAACAGAGAGAAAATAGTTATGTTGGTAATGTCTAGTAAGAATTAGTTCTCAAGCAAAATATTTATATAATTAGGGCGCACGGATGCAATGCTTAGCCACTTTGATGACATTTTCTATACTTGGTTAGGCTTTGTTTGCATGAGGCGGAGTAATATCCTAAAAGTATAACATTTACAGGACTCCAGAAAAGTTGGATGGAACCGTGAATGGATAATAGTAATACCAGCAGCACGGTTTACCAATCGGTTAAACACATTGGGAACTAAGACTGGCAGTTAACGACACTGGTATAAAATAACGATGTGGTGTATTTTTCACACAACTATGAATACTGTGTCCAAATGGATTAAGGTGGCTGCTTAACCATTTCTTTTCTGTGGATCTACTTATTCTGTGATCAGGTGGTAACGCGATCTCATAAACGGAAAACTAAGTAAAACAAATTACCCAGCCCACAGCAGTAGCAGTCACGTTGATTATTTATCCAGCAATGTATAGCATTATTGTAAGTGTAAATTTTACATGAAGTTAAGATTTCTTGTTTTAAACTTTATTTACTACGGGTGAAGTCTGTGACGATTAGGTATCCCACNGTGCCATTAACAATTGGAAATTCGTAGGAAGTTGCTTAACTGGAGCTGTTATTATGTTAGTATGTCGTAGGTCCGTCATTCGCCACACAGCCGCTACCCTTCTAGGAAGACTTTCCACTAAGCTTTGGTAGATATTTGCAGGTATTTTCCTCCATCCCTACTGCAGTATGGTGAACAGTTCTGTAGTCGTGGGGTGGTCTGGTCTAGCTGTCAACCGGAAAAGTAACATATCCCAGAGATTCTCAGTTGTGTTTATATCAAGGTCTTGTGTATTTAATATGATTTAATTCACTTCCACGTCGTCAAACCACTCGGTTATGGCCTTCGCTTTATGAATGGGCGCAATGTCTTGTAGGAAATGAAGAAAGACAGCTCCAAATTGTTGCTACAGAGTGAGTAGCATAGAATTGTCCAATATTGTCTAATAGGCTGCAAAATTCATGGCTCGAGGTACTGAAACCAGTGGACCAAAAACAAGCCACGAAAAAAGGGCCCATAGCACAATGCCTCCCTCACTAAATTACACAGTGGGAACAATTGACTCCAGTAAGCAACGCCCTCCTGACATTCGTCAGGGCCATACACGGCCATCGGAATGCCACAATGTACAACGTGATTCGTCACTCCATATGATGCCCTTCCACTGTTATAGAGACCTCGTGCGACGTGTTTTTCACCACTGTAATCGGCGGCGAAAGTTCAGTGTAGTCATCATTGATTTATGTGCTACAACTCACCCATGCCAATAAAAAGTCTGTGACCATGGTTTGTAAAGAAGTTTGCCTGTTAAAATCCACCACACACTGAAGGTATCGACGGTCCCTATCTGTCAAATTCCTTGGCTTCCTTTGTAGAGGTTGTGGTTTTATTAATCCCTAGCGTTTACGTTTCGCCAATGAATCTCTTATTGATGAACGTGGTGTCTGAAACTTCCCCAACATCTCATGGATGGAATGACAGAATCGGTCGGCACCGATAATCATGCCCCTTTCCGCTTCACTCAGCTCTCGTCGTACGCCCGTTTCGATTTATGTAACTAGTAAATATTTCTACGGTACTCTTATAATTTTATATAGGCTCACGACATGATTGTGTGACGTAAGGGATAAGTCTGCTCTCCTTTCAGGCAGGTGTCCAGTCATTAATGACAATTCAGAGCACGATCGCACTTGCTCACAACGGTACACTCTCGATGAATGCAGCAGGAACCGGTTTACAATGAAAAACTGGGGAAAACTGAACAAATTACGACAGCTCAGATGTAAGGAAGCTGCGAGGCTCCCATTAAATACGTATCGTAACGTCATCTATGTTATTACATGATACCTGAAACAAAACAAGCAAGTACAATAAAGAGTACACGTCAGCTCACAAGTACACCGTCGAACATGTACGTAAAGCTGACTAGGCAAATATATTTGGTTTTTAGGCAGAGCTTGTTACTCCGACCGTCAACTAAACCAAAGTGAATTTGTTGCATGTGAAACTGTGTTCAGCTAACAAAATATTATGCAAGACAAGTGCGCGTATTTCAACCATATGCAAGGCAGCAACTGTCTGGCTGAAGCAAAACTCTCTCGACACAGTTGGGGCAAATATACGCCCATTCACGGTTACTTCCGACTTTTCTGAAACCTTGCTTAAATTTCACTTCCAGGATATCCATGCGCCTCCTGCAAACAAAGCTTAACTAAGTCTAGAAAACTACACCAGAGGGATGAAGCATCGCATTCAGTAAAATAATGTTTCGCATAAGAACTATTACTTACTAGGCAATACAACCCATCAATTTTCTCCCGGCTTTATTCGTATTAATTGTGAAGGAAATCTTATTTATAGGTAAAACATGAGTACTTTTGTTTTAACATAAGTATCAAACATTTGTTTTTCATGACATATTTAGGAAGAAACCAAACACGTCGTACGTGTGGTGTTTTTTCAAAGCTTTAATTCGAAAAATATTTATTAACCGCGAACAGACAATAGAGGCTAATACCGGACAAAACATTTTTGCGTGAAAATCTGGCGGTGGTGTCATACCTAGCCAAAATGTGGTAGAAGCTGTAGTCAATAACACATTTAATTAATCTAAAATTTACTTCTTTGATACCAAAGTAATAGATTCTGGGACGTAAATTTCCTTTCTCTGATAAAAGTATTTTTATTTGGGAAGATGGCTTAAGGGTAACGGGACAAATGGTCGGAAAAGAGGAAAATGTACGAAAACAGTTAGTAAGTGAATGTTTCTTATAAATTGTTGGAAATTATATTATATGTTCACCTTTTCCCACTAGGTAATGTTTTGCACTTATGACGATGTTGTTCTTATAGAGCTGCCCGGTATTAGTCTCTGGCATATTTGGTTTGGAAACGCCAGTCTTGAAGAAGCGAGGAAGTTGTTGCCTGCCTTGTCGACGTGACCGCACGCGTGCAGGTACCGCAGACGCAGGCACGCGTATCTCGCGACGACAGGCGCGGCGTGCTTACGTGCGCACGAGCAAGGCAGGAGCGTTGTGAGACCGACACCGCCGAGAACTGAGAACACGCTGGCACGCGCACACACACCCGCAACTGTCCCCGGGGGGAGGGAGGGAGAAGGCGGCCCAGCCACCCTCCCCAGCCGCAGAGAGAAATGGACCGAACGAAATAACGCTACTCGCGAGAGAGAAATATCGCCTCCGAGTGTCAGCGCGCAGTTGTGTACACTGCGCAGCGCTACTCCTGCTTGCTGCTGGAATTAAATCCTAAGCGGTATAAATTAATCCCTCTCGCATCGCAGGCAGATCTCCGCGGCATTCAACTCTTGACTTTCCAGGATTCGCTGAGAGAGACACGGAATAGAATAATACGCAAGGTATGGTCATTAACGACGCTTACATCAAGTTGTCAGTGATTTCCTTAATACTTTAAAAGCAGGAATTAAAAATCAACAATTAATAGCAATAAAGGCGGATCAGACTGCATTTTGATATAGAAAACTGAAAATGTACGCGGAATACTTTTACTGGAATTTGAATATAATTTACCTCAGCAAACTTTCACCTTTCGAAAACTAAAAGTTAATTTTCCTTCCTTAATTCGACAAACGCACGTATGTTAAGGAGCGCTACTGTTTCTCACTTTGATTATTTGATGCTGTGAGTTAAACTCTGCCCTGGTAAACAAACTTCAGATACTTAACAGCAGACGAGTTTAATTCATGTTCAACTTTGAAGGAAGGATCTTCACACAGAAAAAAAGTCAAATGTTGTGCCAACATCATTAATGTTAATACAACATTAATTTTTTGTTATATGTGAGCCGTCACTAATTAATGATGCTGTCAATTTAACATTCCGTATTAAAGTTAATGTAACATGAAGCACTTTTGTGACAACATTACCTCCTTTCTGTACAGGTAACAATAAAGGGGTGTTTACGATACGGCAAAACTAATTCTGTGTTGCATTAATGTTAACATTTCTGGTAAACATTTTCTTGTATTGTTTTTTTTTTGCTTTTAATAAACATTGGAGTGTAAAATATATTTTCTTCTATTATTTTGTAACAAAAAGAAATATTACTGACAAAAAAAAATGACGGCAGGCAAGGGAATCAAACCCATGCCCTGAGCGCTTGACGCATTTATTCTCACGTAATCCGGTGCCCTAACAACTGCTCTACTATAACATATCTTAATTCGTCTCATATCGTGGCTATTAAAGATAATATAACGACAAACTGCAGTTCTCTCTCGTTTGTGGAGATACTTTATACTCTAGAAATATATGCATATTTGGCACACGTAAACTGCTTTGCAAGACTTCGTAAACTGCTTTACAGGACTTGAGGGCTGGTCCAGGCTACATTTAATTTTTTTAATATTCTTTAAAATTTAAATATGGTGGTTTCATTTCACGATGTTACTGCTGTTCAGTACTACCCGCCATTGTACAACAGTATTTGTGTTATACTATAACAGTAATTTTTTGTCATCTGTGAGCCGTCAGTAACTAATGCTGCTGTCAATGTAATATAATGTTAAGCTATTAATGTTACTCTAACATTAAATATATTTGAGAAATCGCCTACGCACTGTACTGTTAACTTTATGGTAGTGTTTATGTTGCGGCAAGACTTATTTTGTGTTGAACTGATGATAACACTTGTGTTGCAAAATTTCTTGAACTTTATTTGCTTTATAAAAAAACGCTCCTATCTAAAATAAATTAAAACTTATTATTTTGTCAAAAAAAGAGATATTACCAATATAATCGAACCCGCACCGTGAGTGCTTAATATTGTCCACTTTACGGAATCCGACGTTCTACCAACTGCGCTATCTTTCCATTTTGTAAGCATTGCAAACAACATAACGACAAAGTACAGTTCTCTTTAGTTACATCATGATACTTTATGTTATATAAATATAGGTATATCCATAATTAGAACACGTCAAACTGCTTTGCAAGTCATTTAGTTTTCAAACTATGCTTTAAAATTTTATTACAGTGGTTTCATTTAACGAGATTATCATTATTCACTAAAATCCGTTATTTTTACAACGCCAAGTCAGTGTAACCTTGTGTTGCGTGGACATTTCTTTAATGTCGCAGTAACACAAAATATTTTGTTCGTCCTGTTAATTTTAGCGTAATACAATTTTTGGTTGTGACAACATTACTTGTTAACATTAAAACTTCAAATAATGTTTCCATTACAGTAATATAAGACTTCGTAAATGGTTGCATTATGTTATTCTGCCACAGCATTATTAATGTTACTACAACATCAACGATTAAAGAAATGCCTCAATGGTAATGTTTTGTTGCAGCAATATTAGACATTTCTCTGTGCATACATAGGGCATATTTGGAAAAAAAAAATTGTGAGACGAGATTACAGAAGAAAAGTGTATGTATTGTTATTACTTTTGAACGTCTCAAACTAGCACCTGATATATTATATAAGTATACCTTTGTAAACGTGTCATAGCATCAACATAGGTTCTAGAATTCCTTCCTCATTACAACTGCGCTTCTTTGATTAGCTTCCATTCCCGCTGTTGACTATTTTATGTCACAAGTTAGTTGGCATGAGGTACGTACTATTTTTTTCAACATGTCCATTTATTCTTTCTCAGTGTTTGCTTTGATATGTAGTTGTAGAGATATCGTGACTAAATTTTCCTTGCTGTACCGAACGAATTTTTGCTATTTTACTGACATAGCTAATATTTGACGTTATACACTAAAGTATTTTTTTTTTCAATTACTGTTACTGCGACATATTTGTAAATGCTCTTCATGTTAAACTGAGCACTTTTTAAAGCTTTGCTAAAGATAAACTTGCATGCACATAGCGCATTCTTCCATCAAATGTAAAATTATAATTTTTATATGTTTGATCACTTTATTCACACGTTGTCGGTCAAGTGGAACTATGGTATTATCAAAAAAAGCAAATATTTTACAAATATTTCAATTCTTACACTAATATGCATAAAAACACAGAAAACAAAAGAAAACACATTACAGTATTCAGAAATATTTTTATAACAGTTTTAATTCAACGTTAAGGCATGGAACTACTTTCCCTCCATCGTTACCAACATCACTCAACTTCACTGGGCATATGCAAGTCAGTCTGCCCTTCTAAATATATCAAGTTATGGGGTTGTGACATTATATTTCAAAGGTTTATTTCAAAAGTGCTTATTTAAGCATAAAGAGCCTCTATCTAGTTTTATTTACAGAGTTTAGGGTGGTAGGTAAAAGCAAGTTGACGCAACTTCGCTACCATAGAAACCCGTATATATTATTACAATATTCCCCGTCCTCTTCTTGTTGTGTCAAACATACTTTCGTATAAAGTATAAGTAATCAGCATTAGCTGCGTTGAAGCGTTGAAGTTTAAAGAGACATCTGTGGCGTAGTTTTTCAAAAAATATCTTAGGTGTCACGAGTTCTGGGTATGAATTACGGAAATGTGTAAAGGTGTGAATTAGTTTTAGAAGTGAGCCAAAACCAATTACGTTCATAAGCCGCTACGCGATTAGGCGAAAGGCGAAAGAGCAAAGACATTATCACGTTAATAAAGAAAGTTGAATAAAAAGTGCAAATCGTAGTTATGCTACCGCTGGTTATAAGCGACAATTGAATTAAATTTTTTATGATGTGACAAATAGTTGCCTGATTGACTGCGCTCACGCCGTTTGCCACAAACCTATTGAAAAGTCAAGTCGAACAAACCAGACACATCAAAATTCATTTCCACAGAAGACAGACTAACAATAAGCACTTCCACAGAAGACAGACTAACAATAAGCACTTCCACAGAAGACAGACTAACAATAAGCACTTCCACAGAAGACAGACTAACAATAAGCACTTCCACAGAAGACAGACTAACAATAAGCACTTCCACAGAAGACAGACTAACAATAAGCACTTCCACAGAAGACAGACTAACAATAAGCACTTCCACAGAAGTCGATGCCAAACGTTATAGAACTGGCAAGCTTCATTGTTAACAGCGTATAGACTAGTGTAAAACTATAAGTCAGTTTGACATATTTTTGCAAACAAACAGATTCGCTTTATTTCAGCGTATAGGTACTTTACAAACAGATAGACGTTGCTCCATGCCGTATGCTTCTATTTGTATTCAGTGGAATGCTAATTAGATGAACATGTTTCCCAGTATGCCACTTTCAATAAAATATAAATAAACTGACGAAGCGGAACTCTCTTGCTGGAATTGTTTCTGCGGCTGGGAGAAACGTGAGCATAAGCCAAAAATTGCCTTTTTATATAACTGAAAAATGTCCAACTTTACCTGGAATAGAACCTGGGGTCCTTAACCTATTATTCAGGCATCTTGATCACAGGCCCGAATGGTCAAAAGTGAGAAACACGTGCCAGAAAACTTTGAATATTAGTGTGCACCAACCAAATTGGCACTCGCTGAAGCTGTACTTATTTAAACATTTCAGTACTTGGACGCCATGAACAGTTGAAGCCATTCATTCATAAGCACACACACATACGTTTATATAGGCTATGTGATTACGATTGTAAGCCCGCAACATAAGAATAAGAACCGCCAAATCGCTTACATAATGTTTAAAACCAACATAATTCCAAAGAAAAACGCCTCAGAAATTATAAAACAAGTTTCAGTATTTTTTTTTAGAACAGATATATTTGTTTGGTATACATGTATAATTATGTGTAAAATTATTATTTTCCGACAGAGCTTCCGTAAGGTTGTCGTACAGCCGTCAATAAATTACTAAATTTTAAACTTTCTGAAGAGTGCGACTAAGTTTCAAATTAGCACATGAAATGTTCTGCTGACAAGATTTATTATGTGTGCGATTTTAATAACTTATGTTTCTAGGCTATACTTAAAAAATATATGAAAAGATATGTTTAACAATTATTTCGTTTCGTAAATAATTCTCTAGTGCAGAGAAAAGGCGAGAACTCTGCAAACGTGAAAACGTGAACATGTTGTAGCATGATGGAAATGAAGGGGGGCACTCTCAAGCCTTGTAGCATCCAGAAAATACTACCCTGTGAGAAACTTCTCTCGGGACTGTGCATTTGGAATACTCGTTAATGTTAAAGTTCCGGTCGTAAATCGCACCCTTATGCGCGGGCAGGCTAGAGGTAACCCGGGACCGCCTGGCGACAGAACACGCACACGTACAGGTCGTAACGGTCGCCGCGTAATTCCAACTCTAGCTTCAAGAGCCTGGAATATCCGCTCGCTGGCCAGCGATAAGGGAGCGCGTCATTGGCCAGTTATTGCCCACAAACTTACCAGACGTGGACCAAACCAATAGAGATCGTAGCAGTCTTAACGGCCCTGCCAGCCAAGCCGGCAGCCATGATCATCAAATTATGAATAAATTTTTAAACTAAATTTCTTCTCGTTGCGTCAATTTTAAGATAAGTGTTTAAAAAAAAAAGTATTCCAATTGCGATTTCTTAAGGTATGTGGCCACGTTAAGATATATTGCCTATTGTTTAGTTTAATAGATTATTTTTTATATAATGCTATATTGAAATTTACATATAACAAATAAATAAATTAATAATTAATTAATTAATTAATTTTTTTCAAAAAATTTTAATATAGCGATATTCATCGAGAAAGTCGCGTCTCAATTTTTTTGTTGGAAATAGTTATCTTTAAAATTGACGCAATGAGAAGGAATCTGGTTTACAATGATACTCCATTTGAATTTCCCACCTGCCGGCTTGGAAGCCAGGACAGACTTCTTAAGGGCCCTCATTAGTAAAAACATTCAAACGTCTCGAGCTCAGATCCGGCCATAAGGAAGCATTGCGACGGCGATGGAAAATAGCATAATCAAGCTCCTCGTAGGTTCTGTTTCCTCGGAATTTTAAGCGTTCACTGTACAGTATTTTAATACAGCAACCTGTTAAGGAGAACTACATCAATGTTTGCTATAGTTTGAAACCCTGTTTTACAGAAGAGTAGGGGAACGTACAGCGATTTTATCTTAATTTCACGCTTTTCAACGACTACATTTAGGTTTCAGTAAACAAATTTTTGAATTGACAACAAAACGTCGACTTTGATTTCTGTCCTTGAGAAAGATTTACATTGAAATAATCCACAGTTTCATTATCATTATAGTAGATAAATTGCTTACAATGAAAGCCATGCAACAATTTTTGGGGCATGGAGGGCGCTTAAGAATACAGGGGCCAAATAGCCCCTTATGACACGAACTTCAGCCGCACTTGCCAGTAACACGATGTTACTAGGGACCACGATGTTTGAGCGGTTAGACTGCTCACCTCCCACCCAGGTGAACCGGGTTCAATTCCCGGCCGTGTCACTCCGAATTTTCGCAAGTGGGAATCGTGCGGGACGATGCCGCTGGGCGGCGGGTTTTATCGGGAATCTCCCGTTTCCCCTAACCTTGCATTCGGGCGCTGCTCTAATCTCACCTCATTTCACCCTCATCGGCTCTCAAGACTTCGTTGTTAAGAGACGCCCAAATCTCTCAACACCACCACCACGGCGTTACTGGCATGCGAATTGTTTAAATTCCGTTAACCAATCAGCGTCTTTGTAACGTACTCGCTAGCCAATACGTAACCTTTCACAGCATTCTGTACAGTACTCGCCAGCTATGTTGGTGGGTGGAGGCTGTTGACGGGAGAAGGCCATTCCAGGAGCTCCAGCAGGCCATGGCACAAACAACTAGTATAAATGTGAATGAAAAAATCAGTCTCAAGTACATTAACCATTCCGCCAGAAACTGTATCGATTGTATGCGAAAGTGTAGACTGTTCACGGTAAACTAAGCACTTTTAAAAGCACTGCTTAAGATCTAATTGTATGCACGTTATACCTCCTTCCGCCTTATGTAAAATTAACTTTGCCATGGCCTAATTACTTTATTCATGCGTTGATCATGTTTAACTGTGAAATGATTATAAAAGTAAATATTTTACACATGTGCTCAATTTTACACATTGTATTTAAAAAAGCAGGAAGCGAAAAATTATTAAAGTTATCACAAATGGTTACCTCACACTTTTCATTCGACTTTATGATATGGAATTACTTTCCCTCCATCGTTACCAACGTTACTGGGTTCATGTGACTCAGTGCATCTGTTTAAATATAGGCTGTGTAGGTAGGAGCAGTGACTTATTTCTATTGTTGATTCCATAAGGGCTCACTTTATCGCGAACAGCCTTTAATAAGAAACACAGCCATAATATAACATGAACTACAATATCGTTACGTATACCTGACATTTTACGTTATTATGTAGGAAAATACAATTAACGAAAAATACCCGTATTTTAATAAAGTATATGTAAAATACCAAAACGGCTCTTGTTTACGTTATCACTAAAACCAAGCCACACCAAAAAGCCGCCTTGTTACAACGTAAAAGTGTAATAATCTATCTAAGGAAACATTTGTAAATGAAATGAATACACATGTTAGTGCATTAGTCCACTTACGAAGTAGAGTAGTAGATTGAAAATAATGAACAGTTATATTTACATATCTTTCTACTGGGATATTTATTACAGTTCATTCATGGATACTTTAAACTGCTAAAGTTCCACTTTCAGACCATTCCTCCGCCTAATACAAACAAATCTTAATCATGTCTAGAAAATTGCACCAAAGGTACAACTCACCGCATCCGTGTCCACTCAGTTAAAGATATTTTTATAAGAAATGTTTATCTAGAAGCATTACCAACACACTCATTTTCTTCTCTGGTTTTATTCATATTAGTTATAGATTAAATATTATGAATCATTAATAAAATGTAACTAAAAGTTCAGTTTAACTAAAAATAAGATACTTTTATGTTAACAAAAGTAAAAACGCTTGTGATACATGACATACCTAAGAGACAAGCAAACCTGTCATACATAGGATGATTTTTCAAAGGTTTAATTAAAAAAGTGTGAATAAACCGCGAATAGACTATACTCTAAACATTGCCAGGTAAGTAATACAACGGAAGTGTATGAACCACGGGATACTGGACAACCTAATCGTAAACAAAAACAAAATATACATACGAGACTCAACACAGAGATATCCAGATGTAAAACCAACCTTTTCCTTTAAGTTGCGATTGGAATGGCGGCATGTTAATCTAATATAGAAAAACATGAACGGCAGGTAGGACTCGGTGACACGTATGGCACAACTTCGCCAGTCATGTGCCTCTTCACCATCGCGCATGTCTGTACTGGCGCTTTAAATCATTTTGGCTCTGATAATGCAACTCAGACCGCGAGAGGGGAGGTAGCCGGTCCTCCCTTTGTCTTTCCAGGGGCCGCAGTGGTGTAGTGGTTAGACTTCTTGCCTCCTACTCAGGCGCACCAGGGTTAGATTCTCGTCGGGGTAGCCCCAGGATTTTCGCATGTGGGAATCGTGCCGGACGATGCAACTGGTCGGCGGGTTTACTCGGGGATCTCCCGTGTCCCCCGTCCCTTCATTCCAGCGCTGCTCACTACTCACCCCGCTTCACCCTGAGCGACTTTCACACAAGGTCCGTTCCCAGAGTTTCGCGCAGCCAATTGTAGTACGGGTACGCCCACATGAAAGGAACCGCCACACAATATTATCTCTGTGTACTAACCTACTGTAAGCTCACACGCAGCAAAAAGTGGGGGAATGAATATGCCTATATTAAATTGTTTACTATGCAATTTTGCTTTTGTGTGCCTACTTGCGGTGTGCACTGTAAAAACAACTGCAGATTACGTTTGCCACAAACATATATTTATTTTTGTTTGATCTATATAGTATTGACTATAGGAGAAAGGCAGGTGTTTGGGCTTAACGTCTCGTCGTCAGCGAGGTCATTAGAGTTGGTGGTAGTGACTATAACGTTCTTGCATTGTCGTTACAGCAGTTCAGCAGACGTTTTTGTGGTAATGTGTTTTACACTCTAAAGAAAATTTTTGCTCAGAAAAACAAACGTAATTTACAAATAAGATGGAAGTAAAAAATCTTTCATAATTATATTCACTTTAAAAAAAAACTAAAGCCGCTCCGAGACTCGAACTTGTACACTTCGTCTTATTAGCCTAACGGACTGCGCCACACGACCACTTTGTCTTATTTGTGTTAAGATTGATTTTGATAAGAAGGTAATTTTAGGTTTCAACATGGTCCAGAACACTATGCCACCTCTTGGGAAGAATTGAGATTGTTCGAGTGGAGAAATTTGGGCGGCTCTTAACAACGAGGTCTAGAAAACAGATGAGACTGAAACGAGGTGAAAATGGAGCATTGCCGGAATGCAAGTGCGGGGGAAACTGGAGATCCCCGAGAAAAACTGGCCAGGCTAGCGGCATCGTCCGGCACGAATCCCACTTGCGAGAATTCGGAGTGACACTGCCGGGGATTGAACCCGGTTCGTCTTGGAGGGAGGCGAGCATTCTAACCGCACAGCCACTGAGGCTTCAATTAAGTTTAGTTATTTGGAGACTCATTTCACTTCAGAATGTCATTAAACGTCTGCAGAAGTACTGTACATTTGCTCAGCTGCAGTTTCGTAATTGCAGAATTTACATATAGTAATATTTCCCTACTGTGAACAAAAGCAAATCAAAAAAATTTTAATTTATTTTCTACAAATGAAGCTGATATTGCTATTAAAAAAAACTTATCAAGAAAACATACATTAACATCAAACCTATGAGTCTATAACCTTCTCTTTGAATTAAGGCAACGTTGTGTTGCTGTAAACAAAACAGCCCCAAAGAAATGTTTTTCTTTGCAGTACACAAAACCATGTATGGATTTTTTAGAGTGTGTCTTGGCGATGTAGAAAATACTTAAATTGGCGACTTTATGGAGAGATGGGCCCTGCCATTATGATAAAAGTGACCCTAGAACCCCGGCCAACGACTAGAATCAACAAGAGAGGTTAAACTAGCATTAGGCACATATACTGATGCCCATCCACTCCACCCTGCAGGATTATTCTGTACCGCCAACGTTAATTAGACGTGTGCGCAGACCGTGTTTGCTTCGAGTTTGCTTCGAAAGTTATTACGTGCCACCAAGTTGCGTCAGCGCTCCTGTGCTCACACGCAAAGATGAAGCGCAAACTGAAACAAATACAGGTGAGTTTCGGAGTCCGCGCAATGTCAACGTACCGTTTACATTTCTTGTTGTATCGTTTTAATAATTGTTCGCCGTGGTTCATAAATTACTGTAGAATAATTACGCAAATCGTAAAATCACTTAAATACATTTAGTTATTTGAAGTTTAAGATCGTAACCTATTATCCTTACTAGTCGACGAAATGTGCGTAACCTCTTCGTACAACTGCAGACACGTATTTATTAGCGGCATGGCATTAAAAAGGAGGCAAATAATGCCCAAGTGTGTTTTCGAATACTGTTTAGTGCAGCTCGAAGACAACACAGGCAGCAGGAAATATGCTATTGGGACGCATTGGTGTATTCCTTAATAAAAATGCACATGCGTTTTTCGTCAAAGTATTATGCCGGAGAATATAGTCCTTACATTTTGAGGCCTAAAATCATTAACTACAACTGGCGTTAAAATGTTTTTTTAAATAAAACGTGAAATGGAAAATAATACAATGGTATCATAACATTTACATATTTGGTTCCCATAAAGGTCTTCCTAATTCTCCTTGCATCACGAAAACGGGTAGGACTATAATGGTAAAGAAAATTATGTAGCAAAAATTTTGAAAATTAATTTTAATAATTTCTAAAACTAAAGTTTTTCCCTTATTTACGCAGCATTATTATTTTGAGTATGGGATGAAATTTTGCGAAATAAGGAATAAACGACTGCACACCCAAAGAATATCACGTAATTTTATTCGCAAAAATCTAAATAGCACATATACAAAACAACTGTGGGCAAGTACAAGGACTGCAAGCCATTCAATGGGCGAAGTGAATGAAACACAGTACGTTCCCTGGAGTTGTTACGTGGCTTCTTAAAAACTTTCTAAAGCAAAGGTAAATAAAACAACCCGACGTGTGGGAAGTTGGTACTCAGCACATCCGGACGAAATGGAGTTGTCACTAGTGTGGTACTTACTTGTCCGAGTACTTACTCATCTGAGTCAGGAACTTATCGCGACAGGCAACACTACCGCTGTCTACCGCTCCCACCCCCAACCGATCCCTATCATTTAAGAGTTGTCGTTGACGCGCATAACATTTATAGTAAAAATTTACCATCCAGCGAAGAATAATGTGAAAAGAAGTTTGACAGAGGGTTGTTTGTGAAAATCAGTAAACATTAAATAATTTTACAAAAGTAGAAAGTTCCCGGAGTTGTAACAGCAAGAAAGAAAGCCTGGGAAAATTCACGTGCAATCGGAAAACCAGTAGCGACTGGCCAATTGTCGAAGCTGTTAAATAATATCAAGACCACAGTTACAAAGAAACTCGATTTAAAGTCAATTGGAAGTAAACCCATTAAATCGAAAACACGGGAAAAGTATTTCCTTTAACTGATAAACAATGAGGAAAACCCTGTGTTTTGTAAGGTCTCCAGGAGCATGTGTGTTGGTACAGCACATGATGATGACAGAAACAATAATGCAGACCAAGAAGAGGCGACCAATATCGACAACAGAGGAGAGACACATCGGTTTGTAGACAAACTGCCATAAAGGTGTCATTGTATGAGACTCATAAGACGAAATAACCTATCCACACTTCAGATACAGAGAATTGCTCTACTGCAACAGATGGAGTTGAAGAATTACAAATTCAAAGAGAAAAGTATTTATTGGCGAACGTAAAAAAAATATATTGTTGAACAATCAACTAAAAACAGAAAACGTGATGGATACATCACATTATGATGTTAACACGAAAATGTAATAATGATTCCTGTCCATAACATCCTTTTCCTAGCTAAAGAATTAGTAAATGAAACACAAAACATGAATTAAGAAATTAACGAACACCAAAGGGAACAATTTAGTTTCGTATAAACGCCGTTATTTCTTGCCATTTTCGTTCTCCGCGGTGTTTCGTTGCATCATTCTCGGGTGGCTGTGCAGGAGAGGCTTCAACCTCTTCATTCGGAGTATTATCATCAGCACCTTCAAAATCAAAGCTGTCGTTTAAATGCTTAGCAATATTATGCAAAACGGCACATGGCACTATTACTGATGGTAGCGTGTCTAATGCCACACTCACACAGTCTCCAAGCACTGGGAATCGCTGTTTTATCTGTCCAAATACCTCATCAATTACAGCTCTTTCCCTGCCGTGTGTAAAATTGAACTGTCTCTATATTCTGTCATTAGGGTGCTTGAATGGGGTAATTAGCCATGGAGAAATCCCGTTGCCTTAACCTTCCAGCAAGCATGCTGACGCGTTGAAATGTGGCATCACACCTCTTACTGGACTCCTCCATATTCTTACGTCGTGGACGTATCCGGTCCATTCAGTACTGACACTAGTAATTGTTTCGGCAGCATCACATGTCGCCTGAATGTTAATACTAGTATAGCACATCCTGTTAACGTATTCATCTGCATATAGTACCGGCTTCTTAACTTCAGTATGGGTACAGTATAATGCACCTATTACTGTTGGCATGCTGTAACGAGTTAGCAACAAAATATTCGCTTCGTTAATATATCTTGCTGCGCATGGGAATTTATTCCAGTTTGCCGATTTTTTAATAATACGATTCATCACACTATCCACTGTCTTACTCACTGTCGAACGGTGAACAGCGGCATCTTCTGCTATGCCGCACTGGAACTCCGGATCTCCAACAATCCGTAAGAACACCTCCATCTTTTTCCTTGGTGACAAGGCTTCTCATGTTTCATCACTTGGCTGTAAAAACTCACTTGTTAATAAATCGACACTGTCACTTTCAAGAGTAACAATTCCTTGCAGTTTTCTATTCGCCTTCGTTCTGTGTAATGTTTCCGTTTACGGACGTTTATAAACATGGCCATAGTTGCACTGAATTAAACACCAGCACGTTCACTAGCTGACTTCAAAAACGTCGAGCACTTGCTTAACCTCTTTCCGTTATTACTTGGTGTATTCATATAGTACGGAAGTAAATACTTGAACGTCCGGATATTCTGACCAATTACTCGGTCGAGTAAGTAGTAGCTGTTTTATTCACATGGAATCGTTTATTTACGCAACAACTGTGGAGTTGAAGTAACTACTTAGTTTTATTCAAATTGCCCAATATAAATTTTTTGTATGTTCACCTGTATTATTATATGTCAATATTAACGACATGACACTGTGGCAGTATCGGAAGTTGGTTGGCACTACTGGTAACATGCTTGTACTGAGCCATGTTCAAATGTTGTTTAATCCATAATATAAAATAAAGTGTATATTTAGGATTCTATGTTCAGTTATATGTTGTAATAATAGTTGTGATGTAAATAATTTTTGATAAAACTGCAGTATCAATAGTTGTGAAATAATAAACCCAAATTTCATCACCAATCTTGAACTTGATCTTCTTCCGTAAAAAAGCACAGGTGTAGTATGCACACTAATTACAGGAGTCTGATTAGCTAATTAAAATCATAAAATGACGACATATGTGTCTGGTTTGAACCCTAAAAATACGAAATAATCAAAGATTTTTAACAAAAACTGTATATAATTTAATAAAAATGTATATTTTAGATTGACTAATTATTAAAAACTGCATAGTCTGGTATCTTTAAATGCAGTAATTGGTGAGTACAAAATGTCAAAGAATGCCCTCTATCTCGTCAGCACGACAGCTAAAAGCATAGTAAACTTTGACCACTGTGAAGACACAAATATGCCGTCCAGTTAATTTACTCCGTCTTTCTTCCACGCAATCCTAGACATTCTGCATGACCATGCAGTACATTGAAGTGATGTAGGAAAATATTTTGTAACTGAGTTGTGAGCGCAACAATCAACTCGCGACAGCTGTGCAACATTCGTAGCAGCCATATTTTGATGCGTTATTTCATATGCAGAATTTGCAAATTCCATCCCATTTCAAAAATAATTTTTACACACTGAAAAAAAAAATGTTAATAATTACAATAACTATTTGGTTGATTCTTTCCGAAGAGAAATTTGGTAGCTGGTAAACAACACCGTGGGGCACAATAACACGTAAATTGGCAATAACTAAAACGATTTAGTACTCACAAACATATCTGTTTATTCAAAAAAGTATAATTGGCTGTCATCAAATGTTTAGTTGGCAGCGATATCATTCATGTTGTCCACAGTAGGCCTATAAACATACGTTCAATTCTGCGCATGCGTGCTGGCGAATTGGAAGTGCCCACCTTCTGTCTGGCCACGACGCCATATTTGCCCGTGTTCGTCTCCTTGCATCAGGTTACAAACTAATTCATGAGGGATATTCTTAATTAGGCATGAAATATATAATTCCCTTTTTTTTCTTCAAATAAGCAAATATTACACAAATGATTCCATAAAATAAACATTCCGTGAGGCGAACTGAAGTGAAGGCCTTGACGTGCGAACCACTTATTAGGTTTGTGTGGTTATGTGCTTGATCATATGTTAAAATCCACAAGACCGAGCGAGTTGTCGCGGTGGTAACGCACTGAACTCATATTCTAGAGAATCTGATTTCGGTCCCGGGTTCGGAAATTCTGATTTAGGCTTTAAATGGTTGTTCCAAATGATTCCAGGCCAGTGGCGGATCCAGGGGAGGGATCACTGTTGAAATGAGTTCCGCCTCTCCAGAACCTTCACGTTCAGATGTAACTGTCTTCAATAATGTTTTAAAACGGAAAAATAATTATATCAGAATTTTTTAAAGTACTCATATAATTTAATTATTCTAGGATTATTTGCAATTACTATGATAAGAAAGTACCCCCTTTCTATGCCACGAATCTAAAATCTAGACCTGCGCCTACTCCCGGCTATTGCTACTTCCTTAATGAAGGCCTTGGCTAATTCCTTTCTCAATCCTGCTCTTGACGAGACGTTAAACCAAACCTACCTAACGTAACCCGTAAAACACTTTTGTGAGCCCCACTAACCATACATTGTAAAAAGGTTGCTAGTAAACCTCCTGAACAGTAATGAAATATTTTAACCTTTACATGTTATGGAAATAATACCACACATATGACTGTTTAGCGTCACTGCTATACAAAGTTCGGAACTTCCCTGCGCATTTGACTGTTTCTTGAACAAATGCAGGAAAGTTACCATTAATGTATGGGAATCGACCTTGCCATTCACGGTTTGTCACTATATGTATACACCAAACTGGCAAATTTGCGAATGATTTCTTAAGAGTACAGTAATGCTGCTTTCATCGTAATATTCCGTATTTTCTAAGGCTAACGAACACACTATTGCCTACCAACACTGAATTTATTGGCGAATACTAGTAGTTGTAACTAAATACTTGAATGACAAAAATTATTTGTTTCTCCCAGAAGATCTTTGATGTGGTCTGTACTAACAAAATAATTTCGTGGCCACCAGCAATTTATTTCTCACCACAAAACAGTTTAAATTTTCAGTGTAGTAGTAAAACACTACATGGAATATAAGGGAAGTTAATCAACTTCTTCCCTTTTAACTTTGTATATAACATCCATCGAATATTTATTTAAATTCAGTTCTGTTTTTTTTTTCCAAAAAATTTATTTCAAATTCATTCACAAAGAACCTACTGTTATGTATACTGTGAAACTAGCTTTCAAACGAAAATAATTGAATATTGCTTTTATTTAGCAAACCATTGCATAATAATATTTTACCCTGGAGGCCGCGGTGTTTTAGTGGTTAGACTACTCGTCTCTCATCAAAGTGAACCGGTTTCGGTTCCCGGTGGGGTCGCTCCCGAATTTTCGCATGTGGGAATCGTGCCGGACGATGCTGAAGAGCCGCCTAAATCTGTTCACTCACTCATCTTTTACCATTATAAGCATACATACGTATGTTCAGACAACCAATATAATGGCCAAGGTTTTGTATTTTCACGTAGCACTCTTAGCCTTCCAGCCATACCGCCGCTCCCCCCACCCAATCGGTGGGGGAAAGGGATAACGCTGATTCATTCGTATAGTGCATGTGGGGTACAGAGATCTCGCTGTCTGGGCAGAACCAAACTTCGAGTCCCAACATTGAAATTCTTTGTTGCCAACATGACTATCATAAAGAACGTGGATTAGATACTAATTTAGATCACTAGTTATGTAAACACGCAATTTGAGATGCTTGTGTACTTCATCCAACCAATTTGTAGAGCAATTAGATTAAAGTCTTATTGGCATAGTATTTTATTCATATGAAAGTCCATGTATTTTTTAAATGAAGATATAAACGAACACGTTCATCACTCTTGAGCACGTGGTTTTGATAGTTGTGTTGTTTGGGGTAGGTCAGCGTTTGGTACATACTCATACGACGAAGAATCGGCCTACCCCATCCTCAGTTTACGACTTCTTCGCAAGTGTGCACAGCTCTAACCTGTGTTGACCAGATCCAAAGCCCCGACCTGATTCACATATGTATGCGGCTACACACTTCCGCGAGTACTGAGACACTAGTGCTCAGAGCTAAGCACGTAGTTTGGCCGGGGCACAGTCCAAACCCCCTGGTGTCTCTCCAGAACAACACCGGAGGGAAAGATATCTCTCCAGATCTCCTCTAGCATACAGAGTTAACCAATTTCACCACGAATCCGACATCAATGGTCCGGTTACCAGAGAAAACCGCCAGTGGGGCGAAACAGATCGCTTGTGTCACTACTTACTTCCCATGGCACTTATTGTGTTTGTAAGACACCGACCGCTTGACCGCAAGCTTAGTGCTGCCCCGATCGTGTAACTAATTCTCGCCAACTAATGCTAAATGTACGGGTTTGACATGCTAAGTAATGTAACTAGATCAGAAATTCAGGGACAACAAACAGAGCCTCCAGGCCACGGATCAATACCATTTGAAAATACTGCCGAGAATGATAAAGTAAGATACTGTAGTCGACGGAAAATAACGTACCCGTGCTGTAAACATCTATACTAGCCAATTTGGTATTTTTTGAAGCAACACTATACCTAGAAAGCAGCTTTATATACCTGCGAATTTATGTACTTCTAGACAGATCTCAACAAGCCTGGAAGCTGAGCGCTTGCAGAATATCATTCACGATTGTGAGAACAGTAGTATGGTAGAGGAAATTAAACCGAGGACGGTTTTTTCAAAACGAAGATAGAACTTTAAATCTATCTGTTGCCCGCGGCATAGCCCGCTTGTGAAATCAACATGTCAAAGAAATTTATGTTCGGTGCACCGAATATAAACAGACTTTCTGCGCGAGGTTTCAGCAACACGAATTTGAATTTGTCTGTGGATTTGATGTGTGACAGATGGAACTGAAGCAAAATTTTTCTCACGTCTACGCCTACGTGTGACGTGATATTTCCAGTGAATCTGGTGTGCGGCGGATTTAAATACAACAAAAGTCTTTTCTGAGACGTGCCCACCAGGAATGTAAATTTATCAGTGAAACAATGCCTACTTAGTGATAGGTTTAAGGAAATAAAATACTACATACTGAAGGCAACCTTAAAAAATGTAGTACAAAAATAAGAAATTAAAGGAATATAATAATGTTATAACCACTTCTCGGTTCATTATTTACTTAGCGTAATCACACAAAAAAAGGCTGTAATAGAAAAAATGTAATATAAAAACAACGTGACAATATTTAAGGTAATTCAACGATGGTATTCTCACAAAAGCCTACCTGGCTTAAAAACAATTAAAAATCAATATATATTTATATTTCTAATACTTATTTTCTTGTAAATATGAAGCTATTTCATATACTCCAGTTTTAAGTTGGTTTAAGTCCTACCTTACAGTAACAATTTCGTGTGAATTTTTCAACGGTTTTGTCATGATATTGGAACAAACAATTTAACAAACAAAGAAAAAAAATTGAGAAAAAAAGGTTTTCTTTTAAAAAATTCAAAAACTTGATATAAATAATATTTCAAAACTATTTTGCGACGTATAGATATAGTACTGCAAACGACTTTTTCATAAATACATTTTTCGATGTATTCTAAATGTCACATTTCGTCTATGGCAGAATACAAAGTGTGTGTTTATCTTGGAATTATAGAAATGCGCGAGGAGTATGTCGTGAGTCGTAGGACGTCTGGCATACTACGAACTCATAAAATAAACAAATAGGCCAATTAATTAGAGATAGTAAATGTGAGACACCCAATAGTTTCTCAGGCGTTAAATAAAACAATGTTATAATTCTCAATAAGAGTAATGTAAATAAATAACGTGACATGTTTGTACCCTTTAAAAAATGCCAATATGTCATGCTTGCCACCATACAATAGTGCATTAAAATATTTTCCTTTGTGAGTTTACAGTATGGCAGACGTCACGTGACATACCTCTTTCCAAAATGAAAATTTACTGCAGCACTACTCGCACTAGCAACCTCCGGTGACTAAAAACCCACACGCCACGCGATGTCGCAATTTGCCAGCCGTAACACGGGTACCAACAGTGACACAAGCGTCATCAGCATTCCTACGTCTCGCGTACCACGCATTTCTATGGTGCCAAGATATACAAACACACACTTTGCTTACTGCATACGGCGAAATATTGTGGAATTTATTAATTAAAATGTTTGTTTTTAATTTGGTTTGTCCCACAATTATGTTTGTACATATTCTTAATCCTGTGCCATTGACATATGTAACCTTTTCTAGAAAAGAGTAAAAATGCTAAACATTCTATAAAAATAAAATTATAGTCTCTTTGAACAGGCATTGTAATTTTAACCTAACCCTGTGATATTAATACACGTTTGATTTGAAACATTAATTTTCTTCTCTGTGTGTGGATACGGAAGGAGTGAGAAATAAATTGCAACGAATACTTAGAAGCGACATAGAACACAAAGCATTAAATGATTATAATATGCTAGAGTATTTTGTCAAAGTACACTTTTATTTCAGTTAACATATTACGCAATCAGTTATGCTGCTTAAATTACACCTTTATTATTTGTGATTTCACTGGGAAAATAAAATTCCTGTGAGTTAGTATAACCATTTAAAGCCCTATTTGCATGGCTTCTCTTCAATATTACTGAGGGATTTTGTATACACAGTGGCCAGTGACAAAAGTAGCATCATTCTAGTACTACATTATGTCTCCTAACATCTTAAAAAATACTGCAGCACTTATACAGCTATGCTTTATAATAACACGCTGAAAAGTTTAAGTACTATTCAACAGACAAAGATATTTACTATACATGTCCCAATAATTAATCCATTTAAACACATCGATTTACAGAACTCCTGAACTTTCCAAATAGGATCAAAACAAGTCGTACCCCACAGCCATTGTCTGTAACCGCCTTATCATATACACACAGATTACTTGCGAATACAGAAGCAAACAGTCGCTTATATCACGGACACCAGCCGCAAAAACTAGAGAAATGACGTCACTGACCAGCAACATGTCGCAGCGCCGTTCGCCAATCAGCGCCCGGTAACTTACTCATCAGCCGGCAGCACAGCCAGTAGAGAACCTCCTGCAGCACGCGATAGCCAATCAGACACAAGTCCAGTTCCAAAGTCTCGTGCAGCCAATCGGCGAATGGGTGCGCCCATATTTGTATGCGAATTGTGTATACTTCCACCTTGTGTACATTAAAAATTGCCACGGGCCTGTTCTCTTTATTCACGTGTTGGTCAGGTGAAACTGCGGTATTATTATAAATGTAAATGTTTTACAAATTTGCTCATTCTTACACTTGCATGTATTTAAAAATAATACGAAGCGAAAGGAATCACTTCAGTATCCACAAGTGTTTACGTAACACTTTTATAGGCTGTTCACATTTTCCTTTCAGCCGTTATTTATCCTTTAACCACCTTTTTAAATAAATATTGCCATGTAAGTAATAACCACAGTATTTATAATTCACCGCAACCGGAAGTTAATACCTATGGCTAAAATAAAATATATTTATTTACAGATGAGAGGGCTTTCCGAAGTGCTCACTTTACCATGAATTGAACATTAAGACGTGTAACTACTATCCCTCCGTCGTTACCCACTTTACTGGGTGAATGCCACTCAGTGTGCTTGGTAAAATATATGCAGGTAAGAACAGTGATATTTTTCAAAGATCTTAGTTAACCGAGAAAAGCGTACAGAAGGTATACACAGAGGCGCGAGGCTTTGGGAACAAGCCTTGTGTCTGCGATTGGCTACTGCAAGATGTTGAAATTTTCCCATTGACTGGGCCGCCGGCTGGCAAGTAAGTCACCGGATGCTAGTTGCCGAACGGCCTCCGACATATTGCTGGCCAGTGACGCCATTTTGATAGCGTGTGCACTTGGACTCGCGGTGTAAGCGGTGGTTTCATTTCTGTATTCTCAATTACTCTGTTCCCATACCAGGGTCGGCTAGTTCTGCAGCGAGACAGTTGTACCTCCCTGGCGAGTGCAGAGACCTCCCAGGTTCCCCGCAACCACGCGGAAAAACGTAATGTTACCTTGTGTAAGTTACCATTATGTACCGGGTGGACGTGCATACACACCACCACAGGTGAAGTGGGCACGTCTCGACCACCAATTCCCGTTTCATTAAAACTCTCAGAGTAGGTAATATATCGACATTGCCTCTTTCAGCCGACGTCGAGAAGTTTTTGCATCCAATTTAGGAGTTGTATACCCATCACTGGCATGCGATCGTACAGTAGGGCTGGCTTAATCCCCGGGACAGAATTTCTGGTGTGACTTTGAAACATACTCGCGTTGTTGAATTTCCCCATAGCAACGAAGTTAGCAGGTGCACAATGATTACAAAATAGAGACTGCGAGAGAGCAGTAGGAAAATCGCTGAGTAAAACGTACAGTAAATAATTAATGGGAGCAACCCTGTACGTGGGAGGTAATGGGATTGTGGTGGGTCAGGCCAGTTTCAGGAAAACTCGTGTAGTGTATGGTTATTAACTGTTAGCCAGATGTATGTGATGTCATGTGCAAACAGCAGTTCCACGTTTAAAGTTTGCTGCTGTGAAGCTAAAGCAAATCCCTTCCAGGAACGTTCTCATCAGTCACGAACGATAGTAAAGCGTGATATAGTAACTCAAGAGCAACACTGCCACGTGAGAACGCATCGTCACCTTTGTACTGCTTGACATATACAAGTGCTACTGCAATTGTGAACGTGCAGAATTCCTTACGGCAGCATAACAATGGGTAAAGCGAATACGACTAACCAGGATATAATTAATTATAAAAACAATGTAAGAAATGTTAAATTTAATAGTTGGGCGGATTACTTGTAATTTATATTAATAAAATGGGCTTTACGTTTCCTTTGCTGATAAAGATTTAATTACGTTATTTCTGAAGTGCAATGGCAATTGTGTGGTGTAACTGAATTCTAATTTTTATTGCATCTTCATTGCCTACAACGACTATAACAAAGTAAGCAATAAACGAAGAACACATTAAATGGATGAGAAGCATAAATGCGATAAAAATTTGATGGTATAATCAAGCACATACATGGAACAAGATACATAGATCCAGTTAGACAACAAGCAACACAGAAACAATGAGGGCAGCACAACTATTACAGTAGTTTGTTCATAGTTTTTTTGTTACTTTTTTCGTAGTCATTGTAGGCTATGGAGATACAGTAAAAATTTGAATTCAAAAATTTAATTACTTTTTTTACCAAGAGCTTTCGAACAGCAAACACATTTTCATGCTTCTCATACTAACGAGGGAATATGTGTGCCTTAATTGACAAGTAAATTATGAAATACACTAAGTAAGCGGCTGTAGGTAACATTTCAATCAATAGCGAAAAGGCGGGCAGTCTTAGGTGCCCTCCAACAAATAGTACGTTTATTTATACGAAAATATGTAACTTGTTCTATTTTTATGGTCCTTAAGGAATGAATATAGGAAGTTCACATTAAATATAAACAATTTTATTAGTAAAAGTTTTTAAATATCCCTATACATATTTTATGAAGAAAACTGATATAGAAGGGATATTTTTACGTATAAACTATAAGTAATAAAAGCCACAATAGTTAACGACTACGGTATAAAAATGAGTCCAGAGTTATGTTTTGGTGCCAAAAACCAATAAAATTGTTTCATCGACTGTCAACAAGT
This sequence comes from Clitarchus hookeri, assembly GCA_002778355.1. Taxonomy (NCBI): domain Eukaryota; kingdom Metazoa; phylum Arthropoda; class Insecta; order Phasmatodea; family Phasmatidae; genus Clitarchus; species Clitarchus hookeri. Next base: position 61,149 of record NQII01000513.1, read on the forward strand.
TCAGCTAAAAAGCCATAGGTTCGTCTTGAGGGGAGGAACAGGCAAACGTCTATGTTTTACAGTGTGTTTTTTCATGTCTTCATGGCGTTACGATGTAGCAAATTCCACCCCATATGTAGGGGATAATCGTAAAATGTAAACCGTAATGGCCCAGTGTGATGCGGAAGTATTTTACTTCCCTGAATGCAAATTCGTGGTTATGGTGCCTCAAGCTTGTTCTCCTTTCGAAAGCCTTCTCACGTCGTGTAAGAAAGTGTAAGTTTGATTTATAAAATTCTATTAATACTCCTTCTGCAAAAGCAATTCGTACATCCGAGGGTGCCAGGTGTTCTGTAGGTTTTGACTGGGATAGTTACGCCACGTAGGGATTGTGTTTTCTTTACGCCGTGAACTATTAACTATTACATATTTACACATAGTAGGCCGCTGTTTTCTGAGTCTTATCAGTACTGTTCATTCCGGTGCCATTTGGTTTGTATAAAAACCTGTGTACTTTTCTCTCTCTCTCTCTCTCTTTCTCTCTCATACATTAAATTAAAATTTATAAATCGATTATCATCTGCAATACACGCTGTGTATCGAATACAAACACGTCAAACATGAGCGCTTCATAAGTAACCTAAGAAGTAAAATTGGGTGTATATATATATATATAATTAGTTTTTCATTAAAATTCCTGTGTGAGAAAAAAATTAAGATTATTACATTATTTATAATTATTTACATTATTTTAATGTCTTGAATTTTGAAGACAAAATTGTTAATCTAATCTGCTTATAGAAATTGCATTGTGTGTACAACAGAAAGGCGCAAGCAACACAAATATTCGAGCTGTCGTGTTCTTGCGTGATTACAACGGACAGTCCTAGCCAAAGTCTGATGGTGAAACTTTCGTGTAGGCCTACAGCTGTGTATGTATGACATACTGACGAATTTGAAAACTGCTTTAACATTTTTAAACAATTATTTAAAATTTTACCATTATTCCGTGTAGCGTCTGACCGCTAAAAGTACTAAAAAAAAAAAATTATATATTTTGCTTTTCCATTTCATTGTTCAAATTTCAACACCAGAATTGAAACTGTATTTAATGCGCGCCTGGCTATAAAACAGCTTTTAAAGACGATGTTCATATTGAAATTCCGACAGAGAGGCTTTAACCGGGAAAATAAAAATAATGGAGTCACCTTTAAATCCCTGCGGCTGCATGCTGCCTGACTACAGGCCTGTCTGATGCCTTGTAACTTCGTACTTGATACAGCTGAGTCAATTGTATTCATGCCGCGCCTTCCTGGTACACGCTAAATTACTCCAGGCAGGCTAGACTTCAGCACAGGCTGCACACTGTAAGTTCTTCTGTTTACAGTAAACTTGCGTACGTCTGTTACTAGATCGTGGGCTTATATAAGTAAAGGTTTCTCCAGGTGTTGGGCTCGTATCACCACCAATTCGGTCACCACATAGGTAAGTACGCTCAACTAAAGAAAATTACGATTCCCATTCTCTATTCGTATTCACTCGCTCATTGTCTGTGTAAGACTCTAGAACGAGAGGGTTTTGGGCTGCGCTTCGTAAATGAGATCTTCAGCGTCCGATGAGGTTAAGGCGAGGTGAATGTGGGGCAGTGACGGAATGCAAGTGTGGAGGAAACGGAAGACCCCCGAGAAAACCCACCTGCCAATGGGAACTTATTTGTACATTCCAGCAATAAATATACATTTAGTAAAAGCGGCGGTGTTCTAGTAATTTTAAGGAAATCATCGCTACATATCAAGATAAAGAACTTAATAGATATTTATGTATTACATATCAATCTGTAAATGGTATAAAATTTGCAGATCACAAGCAGAATCAAGCAATTTACCTATCACCCCTATTTTATTCCCTACCTAAAATTTTACTTTTTTACGCTAATTCTCGCACAATAATGGGACCTTACGTGACATGTATAACAATAATGCAATACAGGGACCCAAGCGACAATTATTATGATTACACAAAATAGAGACCTGAGCGACAGGTATAACGATACTACAATATAGATGCCTGAGTGACAGTTATAACGATACTATAGAGGCCTAAGCGACAGTTATAACGATACTACAATATAGAGGCCTGAGCGACAGTTATAACGATACTACAATATAGAAGTCTGAGTGACATTTATAATAATTGTGAACCAGTTCCACAAAATACAGTAGCGACAGGAATGCACGTGAACAAATTTTTCAAATATTCAGTTGTCCTCATTTTGACCTGCAAACCCTCACTATAGCGTCACTACGGAAAAACGCAGGAAAAAAAAAGTACGCGTCACTAGACGAAGTCCGAACACGAAAATGCGCATGTAAATTCATTTCAAACTCCACAACTGAGATTTTTTTTTTTACCCTGCCACATTTAAGCGATACGTCCTCAGACGACGGGAACCACTTTTTCACGCGAAAATGACCCTAATGCACATACCTAAACATTTTGCAGAATGAGCATAATTTTCTTTCATGATCAGCAAGTGTCTTACAGGAAATGACACCACGGACATCAGTTTGATTAACGCATGCAACACAAAGGACTATAGATAATGACTACGATGAAATCAATACACAACTTTCCTGGTAAAGACTCGTTTCAAAAACTGTGCATCGTTCTTAATACGTTATCTGGTTGAAGTGGCTACAATTTTGACCGCAATTTGGGTGAGCAAACTTCACACAGTTCCTATTTTCTTTGCCTGCACTCTCAACTTATTGAGTTGGATGAACAATTTACTCAGACATATGGTTCTAGCGCAGTAAATTTGATAACAAAATAAAATTTACTCCTCTACAACATGAGGCTAATTGGAAAACGGCTAATATAATAAGCATATATATACATATCTAAAAGGGACACACACATCCATATGTTCTGCGCGATAAACATGGCACATATTTCAACGATATATGCTGCAAAGAATATACCAGTGGAATTTGAATCAAATAACGTAATATCCAATAGGGACGCAGTTGTCACGTTTCTATATTGACGTCACTAGCAGTCTGACTAATGATTGGGAGTAGAGTGAACTAGATACTGTTACATTAAGTAGATATATGATGACTTGTTATGCGAAATAGTTTGTTGTGTGTCTAATAGGACTACGTATATTATAGAATAGTTAACATGGAGACTAAGAACTCATTAAACTAACAAGTAGATAACTTCTAAGGGAAAAAACTAACAGAATCTGTTTTGCGTAATATAACATACATATGTACCTATATATTAGAAACAACTAACTTCACGAATTACCATATAGAGTTTAAAAATTCTAACATAAATTTATTGTTTTCTTTACATTTCAGTTTTATTATGTATCTTCATAACATGCTAGTAATAAGCAAACTCTATCGTTCGAAAATATTTAAAACATACATTGAAAATAACAGTTAATAATAAAATACATTTTATAGGTAACCAACGAAGCAAGTTATTAGATCAGATGAAGTTATATTATTTTTGTAGTAACTGGTGAGAAAAAGACTTAATACATACACTTGAAACTTCAGCTGCTCACAAAACATTTACGGTGACTAAGCCTAAGTACATATATATATCTGCTAACAAATGTTACAATACAATGTTTTCCCCATCTGCAATTGAATTGGGGGATCGTCGAAACTGCGACGCAAAATTCAAACAGGCAAAGGCTACAACCAAACCTTGCAGGGTCACGCCTGAAAACACCGCGCTCACGAAACTTGCAAATACACGAAACATTCATGCGACAAAACAACTAGTAATTTCGTAATCAGTAATCAGGGGAAAAATCTGACGCACGTGAGGTTTAATTGAAGAGGTTCGTTCGTGGAGCCAGCACAAGCTCATAACGGCATGACTTGAGGGCGTCCAAGAGTATAACATTATTTTACGTGTGAGATACAACGTACTAGGCATAGTGCTTTCATATGTTCCAAATTCCGATCCATATCCACTAGAACAGGGGTTTCCAATCAGCGACCCACGGGCTACCTGCTGCCCACCAGACTCGTCAGACGAGCCCACAGACCAAATATTTTAACTGAAATAAAATTATTTTTCTTAAATATGTAAATTTGAATATAATCACAGAATTTAAAGCCATATGCAACAGTCACTATTGTAAAATTTGTAATAAAATTATACATTATTTCATTTATTTTCTCTTCGCGCAAATTAACTATACAGGATGATTCTAAAATCATGGGAGAAACATCGAGGGGTGGTAGAGCTCACTAAAACAAACAATTATTGTTTAGGAATATATGGACGGAAGAGACGCGTTGCGGCACAAACACAAAAATAACACATGAAATGCAACACATTGTTTATTTACAACGTCGCCGCTAAATGCCTTTTTACAGCAATATTTATAATAATTGCTCAGAATTGCTACCACCGACAGTAATACAAGCTTGGTAGCGTCGGTGGAGTGATTGGCGAACAGATCCAAATACGCCGGGTATTTCACGCACGCGTGGAGCCGCACAGGATAGTCGAGCGACGAGGTTTTCAATGGAATCAACTGGATTCTCGTAAATGAGGGCTTTCAAATGCCCCCATAGGAACAAATTGAGACTCGATAAATCTGGCGATCATGGTGGTCGTTAATGTGTTATGTTTTTGTGTTTGTGCCGCAACGCGTCACTTGCGCTCATATATTGCTATACAATAATTGTTTGTTTTAGTGAGCTCTACCACCCCTCAATGTTTGTCCCATTATTTTAGAATCACCCGGTATATGTAATATGTTCTTCAAACGATACTTGCAATGAAGATAAGTGAATAATTGAAACGTTAATTCAGACGCGTGCCATTGCAGAGCTGTGTCGCCAAGGAGAACACAGACAATGACATATTTGCAATGGTGCATGTCTGAAATATGTACAAGGAGTCATGAATTTTTAAATGTGAGTGTGGCCCGTCAACCATTGTAATTATTTGTAAGTAGTTCGATGGGAAAAGTAATCGAATAGCCCTGAACTAAAGCAACCCAGTGAGTTACGGAATGTTCTGGGTTTCTCAGAACAGCGATGTATTACGACCACTGGCCGAGTAGTACAGACACTCCAGCATGCAGTGTGTTTCCGAATTCATCCTCTCTTGCTTTCATCGTTTAATACGATATGCATTAAATGAAAGTAATAAGCACGCCAGCTTACGTCGTTGCAGGAAACTTTACTCTCTAATATATATGTGTGGTTCTGTAGTACATCATCTCACGATTATAATCTACAGAATTGGCAAGTCACACGGAGAGAAAGCCAACAAAATATTTCTGTATGGCCAAAAATATATTTAGTTGCCCCCAGCTCAAGTTAGACCACTTGAGCTCGTGAAACTTCAAACGTCAAAACACACATTGTTGCAACGTCACACGCGCTCTGTCCAACGGCAATTGTATCGGTCACTATAGTCAATAAACTCGACTTACAAATAACTTTAACTGAGGTTGTTAGGGCGTAGAGTTCGATCGCAAACTATCTACGTTAGAATCTCAGTCCCGCTGTCGATTTTCATATTAACCGAAACTATTCAGTGTACGTTGAGCAAAACAAATCTTTAGTTGCACCAACCAAAGTTTTTGTTTGGGGCAACCAGATAAGAACAACAAAATAATTTGGTTTCAACAACAAAATATTTTTTATTGCAACTATTTAAAAAATCAAATTTGGTTACGTAAAAACAAATTCGTTTGATTTAGCAAAGCCTTTTGCTCTGTGCAGGGGGATTTAAGTAACCCAAGTTGATGCACGAGTAAAATCGCGCAGGTTATGGCTTCACTAACTTTCTTCACAGATGCGAACGCTCATTAAGATTGGAATTAATTTTACAGCACAAATACACACACATACGTTTACATTGCCATGAGAGGAGTCTTCAACTCCTTAAATTATTATACTAACTTTCTTAACATTTTACAATAAATTAAAAATTAATCTTTTTAATATAAAAATACATGCTTCATTGATTATTTATATGTTTTTCGTTTGTTCTGTTTTGCACTCAGTATGTGAAATTAAGAAAGAACAGTTAATTTAAAATTGAGTGCTCTTCAAGACATCCTGGTTATAGAATTTCCAAAATTTCTTTCCACACTCTACTCGCTGCGCAATAGTATTAAACGCTTCAAAATATGTGCAGGCCTCTTTCAGCAACATGTAATCTCTAAGCGCGCAAACTCTTACTCTGATGTAAATCATAAATATAAATCATTGACATTGTATTAACGGTAAACTCTGTTTGTTTTTATTTCCCTATCAGCGATTCTGTGAAACGCAAAAATAATGTGACCTTGAGCATTGTAATATAATGCAGAACACTATAAAGGGGTTGCTAAATTTACGTAACTTTGTCAAAGTAATCATTAGGCTTTCACTGTTTTCAGGGTTCAGGTTTTAGCGAATAGCAAATGGGTGTAAATTTCACGGGTTCAATTTAAAGTAGCCAACATTAATCACTTGCAATCCAAGGGCTATAATAATAGTGGCGCGGTAACTTACACCTCCTCTTGTGATGATGTAATTACCGACAGCAATGTTTGGATCCCCCAGCAGTGCTAATGAAGGGCGGGGTGTGATGAATGACCACGGGTTCTAACTTCTAGACCGAGGGAGAGGATAGGTAGTGGTGGTCCAGGGAACCTGAGATCCAGATCGTGCGAGATGGTTGTTGTAATCTTCAACTATAGTCTGTTAGCGGTATCTGCACACTTTTTGAATAAATCTTTTTAAAAATCACCCCACGTTGACGTTTATGTTTATTTCCCAGATATGTCATGCAATACAAGCGTTTTATTTTATTCTCTTAACATAAATTTATCTTACTTTGCCTTAAACGGAATGTTTAATAATGTTTTGTGTATTATATATAATAATTCATTTGTAATTAAAATTAATACAAACGAAGAGGAAATATGTTTGTTGGTAATGCCTAGTAAGAAATAGTTGTCAAGCAAAGTATTATTGAACTCAGCGCGCACAAATGCGGTGCGTGGTCCCTTTGCTGTAATTTTCTAGACCTAGTTAAGCTTTGTTTGCGTGGGGCGGTAGAGTAGACTGAAAGTAGATCTTAAGCAGGGCTTCAGAAAAAATTTAAGTAATATTGAAGAGCCCATATATACTATGAGTCGCATGCACCTAGGCTATTAGAAGGGAGTTTCATACGAGTGTAACTGAGTTTCGTTTTGTGATGTTGCCATACATGAAACAAGCTGGGAAATCGTTTTTGCGTACGAGCCAATAACAGATCACTCTCTGCTGGGAAACACTTTGCTGTTTATTGACATTTACACCAGAACATTTATTGCGTTAAGTGATTAAATAGTAGCCACAAAGAAAAAGTGAGATATGTAATCTTTACTATTAGGTGCCTTTCGGTTGCAACATTTCATTGTCATTAATGTACGGCACAATACAAAAAAAGTGGTGTTACATAAAGTACGTATTTTCTGTGGATACTACATGCGACATGATCTAGGGATACATTTTTCCATAGCGTCAAATAAACGTGAAACGAAAACTTTTTTTATTCATTCTTCCACCTAATTATCGTCCTCTCAATATGATAAGTGACTATTTAATCACAGTTTTCCATAATTTTCCTCATTTGTTCCATTTTATTTCGTCCTTCTTTTAGCTATGACTACGTTCAGTATAGTTTTTTCGCTTTTTGTATGTTTGCAGTATTAACTCATCAGCTGACTATAGAGGATATGGAAAAGAGAAACATTTTACGAACAAGTGCGTGTATTTTCTTGGTTTATACACTGTTACAATTAATTTTGCAAATTTACTACAGTTTTATTAAAAAAAAGTTGCAACAAGTATTAAAAAAAGTTTGTCTAAAAGGGATTAAATCTCACGAAAATTACGTCACGAAGCCATCACGCCAACAAATCGGCAACCAGAATATAAAACTAAAATGGATATTAAATATACGGGATATTTGTTTATTTCAGGTAAATTCATAAATTTGCACATATGATGAAAAAATTTGTTTCTTATGATTTGTATTACGATTTTCATGTGTTCTGTACACATTAGTTTAAAACCCAATATAAAATAACTGAAATCTCTCTTCATTTCATGGAAGAAGCCGCTAGAAAATTCGTCAGTTCGTTTGTTTTTAATACGGCACCCGTATACTAGAAGCTCGCTTGTACGGTACTTATTCAAGTGTGTTCGCTCACACGACCTGGACGTCTGCGAAGACTGTGGCTTGGCTAAAACTTACCATTTTCGAAAACCATACGAGTTAATGTTCACGTAATCGAGCAATTCGTATACGAGAGTATCTCGAGCATTCAACCACAAGTTGTCTTTCGTGGTGTTACATGCTTATTTGACATTTTGGTTAGTTTGCAAGCATTTTAAGGCAATGCAACAAAGGTTCAGTCCTCGAGGCAATTCAGATCATTCACTTGAGTTTGAAATTGCCATTCCACTTCTTTTCCATTTTAACAACGAATGTAAAAAAAAAAATTGGATGCTCATTCTGAAGCACATAAATGGGTGGTTACTCGCACACGTAGTGGGAAACTGGTTTCATATATCAATATATCTGCATACGAAAGGTCAAACAATTACTATAAAAGCTACTGTCAAAATATTTTGCTGACAAGATAAAATTTCAGGTTCTGGAAAACTGATATCCTGCACATATCTGTCGCATCGATGGAACTTTGATCTTGGATAAAAAAAACCTAGGTACTTGGTTCGTCATCTCTATATATTAGCATCGGCTTGGAGGGGGGAGGAGGGGCAAGAACTACAGAGTATGCATAGCATAATAATTATTATGATCCCATTTTTTTCTGAACGTTTCAAATCCCCACTCGTTGTTAAACCATACATCTAATTCAATTTCTTAGTAACTGCAAAATGTAAATAAATCTTTAATAATAAACCAGTGTTGTTGATTTACGACGATTGTAAACACAATCGAGGTCCTTAATGTCGTGTCTTGGTTCTAAAAGAAAAGAGAGGTGGAACTATGCAGCAAGATAATGGTTACACTCTCCCTTACCTAGACAATATTAGATGTGGTCTCCTTATAAAGAGTATGCAAACGTCAGAAGAATAAGCTAAAAATCAGTTCTGCCCCCCGCCCCCCACAAATACGGAAAGAAAGATGAACTACGGCGGGGAACTTCTCTAACGCAATGGGTCGCGAACCACGGTGTTAACTGCCAATGTTGACTCACACCGTTGCAGCTGCGGCGAACCACCGCAGATTCTGCTTCCTCGCCAGTTCAGCTCGATGCCCCACAGCGGAATCACACTGGAGTTAGTACAGAACTTGTCGCCTTGCATTTGTTATCGTTATGTTAACGTATAGGAAGCGCAGCAGTGTATTCACATTGAATCAAGAGTAACATAAGGCAATAGTAACCCTTCCATCTTTGATTTATTTTCGTTTCACATCATAGCTTACATTTTTATATGAAACATTTGAAAACGCGGTCTGCCACAGCATAGGACATGTCTTAACAAATATTTTCCAGTCCACAATATTTTTCCCATCTTAATTTTGTTGCCTTTGTACCCGTAATAAATATTAACTTATTATTTATTCTTTTCTAGTCTCGCATGAGAAACTGTAGAATGAAATCAATCCAGTCTGGTTTCAGTAATTCAGTAAATTTGTTTTTATATTTAAAAGTAACTGCAAGTTATAAAGTGACTTAAATAAACACAATATGACAATGATACAAATACCTTAAAGTTTTTCATATGAAACGTTGAACCAATTTCAACATAACGGAAACGTAAAGTAGTGTCAGGCAATCAAGTTAAAGAAATTTTTTTATTATTATTTAATATAATTCAGCTATGCCAAATAATTGCAACGGATTTTTAAGTTTAAATTGGTGCGTTTTTGCGTGATAAACAAATTAACGATTTGAAAAATGTCAGAATTAATGAAAATGTATGGACCTAATTAGGCGTTGATGCATAAGAGATGAAATTTTTTTCCTAACGCGTAGATGCAGATATTTTAAATATTATAGTAACGATTCGTATGTGCATTTACTCTGTGCAAACATACCCACACACACACACACACACACACACATATATATATATCCGTTTTCCAGAACACAGATAGATCATTGGTAGCTATTTCAATGACAAGGCAGTCTTGACTTCAGTGTAAACAAAGCTACGATTTTATTTTTTAAAAAACTGACATAGAGTTACCACAAAGTTAACATTAAGATGTCCAAGTGAATCAACCGTAATTGAGCTGTAAATTAGGAGAGGGGTTCGAGCCATGGCTGAACTTGTACCATGTTTTGCTCTATTTTCTACGTTTAAAACAGGATAGTTGTAATAAACATAAATAAAATATAAAATAATTTCGTAACCAAGTAAAATCATTCTCTTTTATCATTCCTGTAGATTAAAATGTTATTTAAAAAAGACCTCTTTGAAACACTGTGCATCTAGCGGCGGAAACTTTCCTTATGCTAAAGTCTCTCATAAGAAAACTCGTTTTGTTCCTAACGTGAGTAGAAGTAACCTTAACCGAAGTGACTTAGATGACTTTCCTACCAACCCTCCAAAACAGATGACAGAAATAAATTCGAAATAAGTAGAATTGTTCTTTTCTCCGCCACTCCTCTTACGTAGATGAAACAGCACAAACACCAAGGTTAGTTAAGACATTTTTATGAACTCTAAAGATATCCTAAAATATATGAGGGTAAAAGTTTAACTTATGTCCCAGCACAATTGTATGACTGTTTCTCTTATTACATTAATCAGGAAATTGGCAATCGTATCACGGAAGGAGCAGAAACAAACAAATAAAAAGACATTGTAATTCCCTAAATACAAGAAACCCTATTCAGTCTCAGTCAGATTAATGCTGTGAAAACGAACTTCGCGTCTCACTGGCTCTGTAACATTCCCGTCTGTTATGCAGACTTCTTGAAAGTTCTTCTTTAGGCTTTGATTAGCAATTGACGTCCTGCCGTTCCACTGGCAAGTAAGGTCATTTTCCCGGCTCTTGCGAATCGAGTCCAGGACGTTTAAAAACTTCACTATTTCGCGCGCGTACGAATGACAGAGCGTCGTGAATACTATATACTGAGGCCAGGGCATAGGCGTGCGCACCGAATGTGCCGTTTGTGCCTGGGCACACCCTAATAACAGAAATATTGTTCCTGTTGCCGATTGAAATTTCTTGATAAAACATGGTTCAAGTGTCAGGGCAATCCTGACATGCGAAGTAACTATCTGTTACTGAATTTTAAAGTTTGAGCTTCTCAAATTTAGATTTGGTTTTCATAAATTTTATCGGTACTTGAAATATTCTTGTTTTCTTTGAAAATTTTATTTTAATAATTTTTAAAAATAAAATAAAATTGTATTTAAATAACATAATTTAACAATCATTAAAGTTATTGCAAGAATGGTTTCATTCCACTTTACAAGTTAACAAATAATAATTTTCACATTTGAGTTTTTTTTAAGATGTTAGAAAATTTTCGTGAAATGTGGTTTTTATATAACATTCTATGTTGGCATAACTTTTCCTTAACTATTACAATTTTAAACCATAAAATAAAATAATATCCTCAGGGAGAAAGCCCCATGGGAGATTCTATTTGTTCACGCCCTAATGATGATACCTACGCAAGCCTATGGTCCAGAGGACCTACACGACGATTACTTTTTTTTCCTTGGCACCTTCGAGGTGCTTCGACACACGTCCGCTCTTCAACAAATCTGATCCCCCCCCCCCCNCCTTTTAGACAACCGATGAAAACAGGAGCAATTCAAAAGAGGTTGCTTTCCTCGTGGTAATTCCATTTTTCATATACACAATCTAACGCATCTTGATCGCTTTCATGTTTCCCCGCTTGCTGGTTCGGAAAACCGCTTGCATACATTCATTATTCAAGGAGGTGATGTTGCCTCCCCCCCCCCCACACACCCTCCTCTACAACCGACCGAGGGTTCGTTTTCGCTGTGGCCAATTCATTATTTACAACGGCATTACTGTGCCACAACAAAGGAGAACACTCATGTTTTATTCCTCGCAACTGAGGAATATATGTCTCGCGTCGCCTCCCCGCCTTTCATGTTTCTTACTTACTGCTCGCCCCGCCTTTCTCTCGTGGAAATGCACCTCGTTCCGGGTGAGAACAGTTCGTTATGTCTCGGAGGAGAATCTGCAAGCGTGGTCTAATGAGGCCGTTCTCGCATGAATCGAAAGCAAGGCCAGCCAAATTTTTATTCAGAAGTGGAGTAGTTATTCGTATAGGCTGATCACGGCTAGTTATGCGGTTTTGAATTCAACACTTGGAAAGTGTCACTGCCCGTACCTGCAAATATTTCAACGGGCGAACTGACTGAAATGTGCCCAGTGATGTTGGTATGGACGGAAGGAAAATAGTTCCATGCCTTAACGCTGAGTCAAAAGTGTTAAGTAAACATTTGTGAATAACAAAATTATTTATTTTGCTGTCTGTTTTTCTTAATGTATAGAAATTTAAGATAAGCAAATTCGTAAAATGTTTACTTTTCTAATAATTTGAAGTAAACTTTATTGAAGCATGTATAATGTAATTATGCCCATTGCAAAGTTAACATTCCATATGGCGGAAGAATACACGATATTCATAAAAGTGGATTTTGATGATTTTGTAACGAATAGGTATTTTAGATCACTGTTTTCATTACTTTAGATTTAAAAATTTGCTTTACATGTGATATTAATTTTGACACTTTAAATTCAAGATGCTCTAAATAATCTGAACTCGGTCCTTCAAAAATGTATAAATGGTTTTTATCAAAATAATATTTTTATTTTATTATAGAACCACACTGACATCTCAAATAATTTGGGCGAAGGAAAAAAAATTGTGTTAAAACAAAACCATTAATGATTGAAAACATGTTTTTCATATAAACATAAATGCATTTTTTTTTCACTTTAAGGACTAAGCCTGAATGCAACTCAGTATAAGATGTAATGACAATTGCTTAAATTCTCAAAAATTCGTCCTACTGATAGTGTATTATTGTTTTACTAAGGCTAGATCAAAAACTCCGCTGAACATCAACAAATTTCGTGAATAAAAGTTATCACATTTTGTGATACAACTTAAATGAACTGTGATGTGACAAGTAAATGACACTTAATTTAGAACACAGCCAAGTTACACTCCAATGGCCGATAGCCAGCCAGTAACCAACGTAATACGGTATAGCAAACACGTATGGTGAGCATAAATAAGTGGCACTAGACTAGCTTGTCTTTAGTGTAGGAAAATGTTTACCAAACGCAAAGGCTTAAAGTTTCCTTAGTATTTACAATCTTTTTGAGACACAATATATACTAACTAATACAATAACTTTTAACTTCCATGGTTCCGTTTTAAAACATTTATTTTTATTAATATGGCTAGAAAATGAATCACTGATATTTTCACAGACATGTTATAAAGACTAATCAGTGCAAATACTGTAATACTGCTGTAAGGTTTGTCGCTTATGCACACTTTAATATGATTTTCCTTAACTAGAATCAATACTTATTTAACACCCAGCACTTTTATTTGCGTCCACTTTTATTGGCTACTAAATCCCGTTCAGAACAAAGAAGTGTTTACTCTTGTTTCCGAGCTTAAGCTAAGTTACGGTAGGTATGTATGGCTTAACGTCCCATCGTAAGCGAAGTTATTATAGACGGAGCAAGTTGATATCGAAGAAGTAGGATCGGGAAAGGAGGTCACTGCCTGTAGTGAGGAACCATCTCAGCATTCGCCTGGAGTGATTTCGAGAAGCCATGGAAAACCGAAATCAGGATGGCCAGACCAGGAGTCGAGCCCAGGTCCTCCCGAATGCGAGTCCAATGTCTGACCACTGCACTACCTCGCTCGCACATAGAGAAAGGTTCGTTCCAGACAACAAAATATTTGTTTGTATATGGCCAAAAATATATTTATTTGCCCCATCAAAATATTTTGTTGACTAAACAAAGCGTGAATAAAAAAACAACATAATTAATTATTTCATTAAACAAATTACACGCATGAAAAAAAAACTAAACAAATCTCTGTGTTAGGCCGAAATAAATTAGAGAGTAAACATAATATTTAGTCTATCCAACTGTGTATAATAGTTGTTTCGTCAATCATATGATTTCCTTCGTTCGAAAATACAGCTCGAAAGTTTGTTTAAAATTTTGTGACAATTAGGGTAGTAACAATGGTGGTTGGTGCAATTATTGGTGCTTATTAATGTAATGAAAATCCTTATAAATCCCGCTCAACAGGAAACTTAAAACAAAATATGTAAAACTTGAAATATTTATCTACGTACGTCATTCAGTTTTGAAATCTATATACACTATTGTCCGTGAAAATTGCGACACCCAGAAAGACTGGCCTGAATTAATCCAAACTCGGAGGATGTGTAGAAGAGTGTACCAGCAAAAAGTAATTACAATTGTAGAGAAACCGCGTAAACGTAGATCCAGCAGCGCCCTCTTGTGAGTATACGGGAAAGGTCAGTGTTACGCCAAGCTCAGTCAGTGAAGAGCCGTCAAACGAAGTGAAATCAAGTGCTTGTATGCCTCGTCGACATAGAAAAGCGCCATACAAGCATGTGAGTGAGTTCGAATGGACCTGAATGATCGGTCTCCGGGAAACGGGTTTGTCATACCGTAACATGTCGGCTCGTACAGAGCATGCTGCTACGACAGTGATGTGTGTGTGGAACCAGTGGAAAGACGAAGGTCGTACGCAGCGTCGAGCAGGTACAGGACCGCGCCATGTGACCATAGCACCGGATGACCGCCATCTTGTCCGCATGGACGTAACGGACTGTACAGTTACGTCTACAGTGTTGGCTCGACACTGGAGCACTGCAATGGGTATGGATCTGTCTGCGTCGATGGTTCGACGCCATCCACTGTGGGCTGGACTGGTGGCACTGGTGGCGTGCTAAGTGGAAATATGTAATGTTTTCTCACGAGTCCCGCTCCATCCTGTCCTACAATGATGGCAGCATACGTGTTAGACGCTACAGTGGTGACTGCAATCTGGCAGCCTCTATTGTGGAGCGGCATAGCGGACAAACTCCAAGCGTGATGGCGTGGGGCGCCATTGGATACAACATGCGATCTCGACTCCTATGTATTTAGGCCAAACTGAACAGCAACCGCTACATCAGGGAGGTTTTAGAGCCCGAGGTACTGCCCCTCCTTCAGACAACTCCGTATGCCGTTTTTCATCAGGACAGTGCCCAGCCACATGAGGCGAGGAATAAGCAAGCTTTCTTCAATAAACGACGGGTACCACTACTTCCCTGGCAGGCAAGTTCGCATGGCATTTCCCCCATCGAACATGTCTGGGATATGGTTGGTCGGCGACTTGTTTGTCATGGTCCTCCAGCAACAAGTGTTGATGCTTTATGGACTCGCATACAAACAGTGTGGAGGGAGATTCCCCAGGAATACATCCGGGTCCTTTTTGACCCCATACCACGACGTCTAGGGGCTCTGTTTGCAGCACGTGGGGGCTTCAAAACATACTGAATTCTCATGGACAGAAATCAGGTATGGTTCTGTAATTATAATCAATTGTGTATTGACATGTATCTGATATGTGGTGTAAAGTTCATTTCAATCACATGAATCCTTCGTGTTGTTGCATTTTTCACAAGCGCTAGCGTATAACAAAAAATATTCCCGTTTTGTCAGTGGCCACTTTACCTGAATCTGCTAGGGCGTGGCGCTTGGGCACGAATGATGTAGGTTCGAATCTACATCGGGCTACGAATATTTTTTATATTAACCGAAACTGCTTAACAACAAGCATATTTCTAGTTACACAACAAAATAAGAACAACACAATAATTTGGTTTCGACACCAAATATTTCATCGCCCCTACAGAAACAATTACTTTGTTTGCGCCAAACAGACAGTGTATGATTCAACAAAACCTTTTTCTCGGTGCAGTATCATCTAAGTGATTTGAATTACATGAGTTCTGATACTGCACACTCACTTCTGTGACTAAGGAACTATGCCTTGGCACAGAGAAGAAAAAGTTGAACTCACAGCCATCCGTCGCATCCGTGAGTCGTCCATCAGTCAATCATCCGTCTATGTTCTCGTCCGTCAGCGTCAGTTGAATGTGAATCATAAAAATCTGTCTTCCATCAATCCTTATGTACGGTAAGATTTCAGTGCGGCAACTTAACAATGTTATCTTTCTTTAGTTGGAGATATTATATGTGAATACATTTTCAAGAAATAAATAATTTTTTCACGTGATAAGAATTTATAGTGAAATCTTACATTTAAATTCCGGAATTTACCACCAAAGATAAATAAACACAGATCCACCGCCTTGCATTTTAATTCAAAGTGCGTATTCACGTCTAAGGAGTGTCGTTAGAAGGCGGTGGCTCGTCCGTTCATCCGTCGAAAGCTACGGTTTGGTAAATATTTGAAGAATGGACGGATAGAAAAAAATTTCCCTGCGATCGGTTGAAGATCACGTGATCGCCGGACGGACGACCGACGGATGCAACGGATGGCTGTGAGTCCAGCTTAAGTGCACAGAGACGAAATGGCATGGCGGGTACTTTTACGTGGGCGCACCTTATCGCTGATTTGCTGCGCGAGTCTCTATGGAACGGGTGTATAATCTGATTGGCTACCACGTGCTGCGAAAGGTCCCCCATTGGCTGGGCTGCCGGCTGGCGAGTAAGTTACCAGGCGCTGATCGGCAAACGGCGTTTGTGATGCTTACGACATTTTGCTGGCTTATGTGGCTGGAGTTAGCGAATAAGCGGCTGTTTGACCCCTGTATACACTATTTTCGGTTCCTTCGCACTTTGTGAACCAAACATTTGGAAAATCATGCCAAGCATGACGTATTTTATTGTTTCCTNCACGATATTTTGCTGGCTTATGTGGCTGGAGTTAGCGGAATAAGCGGCTGTTTGACCCCTGTATACACTACTCGCGGTTCCTTCGCACTTTGTGAACCAAACATTTGGAAAATCATGCCAGACATGACGTATTTTATTGTTTCCTAAATATGTCATGTATCGTAAGAGTGTTCTCCTTCTGTTGACATAAAAACTATAATATTAACAGAGAGAAAATAGGTGTTTTGTTAATGCCTAGTAAGAAAGAGTTGTCATGCAAAACATCATTAAAGTGAGTGCACACGAATGAGGTGCGTTGTCCCTTAGATTCTCTAGACTCGGATAAGCTTTGTTTGCATGAGGCGGAGGGATATGCCGGTAGTAGAACTTTAGCATTTCTTCAGAACAGTTTCAAGTAACCGTAAATTGACCATATTGTTAAGTACTCTGTGGCATGTGCGTGTGTCTCTTCTGTCATGACACTGTTCGTGTCGGGCTAATGGCTTGCTGTGCAGTAGCAAAGGAGTATGTTTGGGTTGGGGACCCTGGCCATCGATGTTTTCTGTTACCTTTCTAAGGTATTGGAAACGACAGGTGAATGATGCCTTGCAGTTTTCCGTCAATATGTAGGGCCACTCACTACTTCACACATACACGCATATCTATGACTACGGCACAAAGTACATTTAATAAGCAGAAACAAATTAACATGTAGTCGCTTCCATGCAATAGTATACTGTCACTCACCGTACAAGCTATACTTTGTCTGACTGACAAAGTGCACGGAGTGGAAGACTGCCTATTATTTCACTTTGTTTCTTTCGAAATGGTTTACTATACACTGATTGACAAGTGATCTTAAATTATGTCTTATATGGTGTGATGACATTTCTTTGTATCTCCCGTATGATTAGTTTTATATTAATGTTTCACATTGCCGATCCGATAGCTTTCTGTGTACTAAACTCCGACTTTCAGTTCTGAAGTGTCTGGGTGCTTATTATTCTAAGCATGCCGAGAAATAGGTTCTTGCACAGATAATAGTCTATAGCAAACGATAACTTGTGCATAGCATGTTGAAACCAATATCATACAGATATTGCCACAAAAATTACATCAGCTCTACACGTAAATTTTTTAGCATTGGCATACCACTCAAGAATTACTGTGTATAATCGCTAGGAAACCACGCTGATGAGAGACTATTTAAGCTCAAAAAATCATTTGAGCATTTTTTTCTCAAAATTGTGTTAACTAACAACAGGAAACAGGTTTTAATTACTTACAGGATAAACTTTAGGTAGCTTACTTCCTTCTCTTTATTACAACACTTCTAAACTTTTCCAACTTTTCTGTCACATTTTTGAAGTCTCAAGTTTGCTGAAAGGAGTGTTTTCTGCATCTATTCGCCTTTCGACTGCTAGGCAAGCGTGGTGCTTTNCCTTTCGACTGCTAGGCAAGCGTGGTGCTTTCTCCTAAGCAAAGTAAGTTGCTTTGCTTTCCTGCTGGCTTCTGAACCTCGTAAATCCATTCCTCTCATATTACAATTATTAAATATATTTATTATTATTAACAGTTTGTCTTCATGATTCAGGTGTTTTTTGAAAGTTTGTGTGTTTTTAGAAGTGGGCTAAGCGCTCTGAATTATTTTTTTATTTACTTCCTTTTTTGGCATGCTCGGTCGCGCGTGAGTTTGTTCTTACGCAACTGTCCACTCGGGGCGCCAGCGACCGAACTGAGGTTTATAGGCTGTTCACAATAAACTGAGCACTTTTGAAAGCCCTCTTTAAGATCCTTCTATGCACATTGTGCATTCTTCCACCATACATAAAATTAACATTGCGTGGGCTCATATTTTTTATCCGTCGGTCAATTGAAACTGTGAAATTATTGGAAAATTAAATATTTTACAAATATGTTGATTCTTACACCTAATCATTAAAAACAAGAAGCATAAGGTATTATTTCAGCATTTACAAACGTTTATCAAACACTTTTAATTCAACGTCAATACATAGAACTGCTTTCTGTCCGTCGTTACTGGGCGCTTGTCAGTCAGTGTGCCGTTAAAATATATGTAGGAAGGGGCAGTGGCATTATTCAGAGGTTGATTTCAAAAGTGTTTGCGCCGTAGAAATAATTTGGGGTAGGGTACGCATACGAACTGCACATAACCACTCTCATTGCACCAATCTTCAAATGCTTATTTTTCCAACAGCGCTATCAAACGCGCGGATAGCAATTGAGCTAGAAAAAACAGCTTGTGTATATAAAGTGCTTTTGAAATTTTGCACAGTCACGCTGACCTAATTTCAATGTGACTAGAATATATCCAAGTTAGCCAACTTGTTATGCATATCAATGGGCGGGACTGTTGAAAACCCAAATGTAAACAAACATTCATCACTGTTTACCATGTAATTTTTACAGTTCCACTGGCTACAGGAGTGCCCCAAAGTTGGGAATTTGAGAAGAAGGCAAAAATCGGTCTACCTCATCTTTAGTAAACGGTTTGCGTACAGGAGAGGTGAGGAGAAGGTTTTCTGGTATAGAATATTTTCTTGTAAATATACAGCTGAAATATTGAGAATTTATAATAANGGTCCCCCATTGGCTGGGCTGCCGGCTGGCGAGTAAGTTACCAGGCGCTGATCGGCAAACGGCGTTTGTGATGCTTACGACATTTTGCTGGCTTATGTGGCTGGAGTTAGCGAATAAGCGGCTGTTTGACCCCTGTATACACTATTTTCGGTTCCTTCGCACTTTGTGAACCAAACATTTGGAAAATCATGCCAAGCATGACGTATTTTATTGTTTCCTAAATATGTCATGTATCGTAAGAGTGTTATCCTTCTGTTGACATAAAAACTATAATATTAACAGAGAAAAAATAGGTGTTTTGTTAATGCCTAGTAAGAAAGGGTTGTCATGCAAAATATCATTAAAGTGAGTGTACACGAATGAGGTGCGTTGTCCCTTAGATTCTCTAGACTCGGATAAGCTTTGTTTGCATGAGGCGGAGGGATATGCCGGTAGTAGAACTTTAGCAGTTCTTCAGAACAGTTTCAAGTAACCGTAAATTGACCATATTGTTAAGTACTCTGTGGCATGTGCGTGTGTCTCTTCTGTCATGACACTGTTCGTGTCGGGCTAATGGCTTGCTGTGCAGTAGCAAGGGCGTAAGTTTGGGTGGGGAACCCTTGCCATCGATGTTTTCTGTTACCTTTCTAAGGTATTGGAAACGACAGGTGAATGATGCCTTGCAGTTTTCCGTCAACATGTAGGGCCACTCACTACTTCACACATACACGCATATCTATGACTACGGCACAATGTACATTTAATAAGCAGAAACAAATTAACATGTAGTCGCTTCCATGCAATAGTATACTGTCACTCACCGTACAAGCNGAGGTGAGGAGAAGGTTTTCTGGTATAGAATATTTTCTTGTAAATATACAGCTGAAATATTGAGAATTTATAATAAAATATTTCAGAATTATGCTAAATTGTTTATAAATCTTATTGTTTGTATTAAACTTGAAACAATATTCTACACTTGCTTGGTAAAATTCAACATTATTGTTACACATTCCANCTTATTGTTTGTATTAAACTTGAAACAATATTCTACACTTGCTTGGTAAAATTCAACATTATTGTTACACATTCCACACTAAGAGTTGGTAAAATTTACTCTAATTTCTTTGTAGTGTTACAAAAATGTATTTGGCAGCTAGTTTCCAAAGACTTCCTTGTGCAAATACAAAAAAGAAATCACAGTGTGGGTATATTTCGTGCACGACATGGCTCTTGCGGTATCGCACAATATGTTTATTACTTCGTCCCAGTGGCTGGATAAGTTGTCGAAACTCGCCTACGCGTCGCTGACACCCGAGAAACACGGCAGCGTTCTTTTTTGTACCCCGAGGGCTACAGCAGCGCGGGATCTCATTTTTTCTCCTCTCCACTGTGAGTTTCGGCCCGATGATTCTTTGATCTCACCAATGAGTATGGGCCATGTATTTTCCTTTTGTACCATTGCGTGGATACTTACGCACGCCAGGTATACTGCGACGTCATCTGTTCTGCACAAATGCTAGTATAATTCTGGATTGGCCCTCGANTACTTACGCACGCCAGGTATACTGCGACGTCATCTGTTCTGCACAAATGCTAGTATAATTCTGGATTGGCCCTCGGAATTAGTTGTGAAATTGACAGAAGCTATGGTGGTTGAGTCCTCAACTAGAATTGCACCTTTTTTTCTGCCAATTGAAGCAAGTGACTGTGAGTCTGGCCATGGCAGTTAATGTGTTTTCCACATTTTAAAACTCATGNTACTTACGCACGCCAGGTATACTGCGACGTCATCTGTTCTGCACAAATGCTAGTATAATTCTGGATTGGCCCTCGAAATTAGTTGTGAAATTGACAGAAGCTATGGTGGTTGAGTCCTCAACTAGAATTGCACCTTGTNAAGCTATGGTGGTTGAGTCCTCAACTAGAATTGCACCTTTTTTTCTGCCAATTGAAGCAAGTGACTGTGAGTCTGGCCATGGCAGTTAATGTGTTTTCCACATTTTAAAACTCATGGAACAGACACAGAAAACAAATTGCTGATAAGCCTTGCGTTACTACTGTTTTCAATTAAACGTTAGTTTTATACTTGTCGGCAGATTGTTAAATAGTAATTGTGATATTTGGCTTGGAGATCAATTTTCCCTTTCCTATATGCACAACCAAAATTGTTCCAAAATTTTTAATGTTAGGTAAGTTTACAATTATTATTCGCGCGTCATATTGTACTATCTTAGCGTATGTGTACCTGGTTGTAATACATTTTTTATTATGTTGGTAATTGCTTACACAAAATTGTCATATTTTTAATTAAAAATGCGGCCTTCTTCTCTACCTACCATTTACCTAATGTAAATAATATTGTAACTTTTTTTTTGGTGTAGCTATGTATAGTTTCAAATTACTTGCGATCATAAACCCGAAATCGTATTTACTCGGAATTGAGCTATGTGTGCATGGTGACCTGCTTATTTCATGCGTGCTTTAGCGAATTGCGTCTTTGTGGTGGTAATAACGTGTTATTTTTATCAGTGCCAATAAAGCCAAGTTACTAGTTTAACGTAATATTTATCTTTAAAATTCTGAAATTCATTGAAAGATGTATTGCAAGCTCATTTTATTATTAATCTCCCTCGCACTTCAGTATGATCAGAAAAAATNCCAATAAAGCCAAGTTACTAGTTTAACGTAATATTTATCTTTAAAATTCTGAAATTCATTGAAAGATGTATTGCAAACTCATTTTATTATTAATCTCCCTCGCTCTTCAGTATGATCAGAAAAAATTAACTATAGTTTTATTATATCTAGAGTAATGTGCTTCTGTGCTAAATTCTGGCACAAGCTTATAACATGAATTTCTTTGTCATTCCTGCGTATTCTGCCTTCACATAAATGTTGTACATGCCTTCAGATCCTGCAATAGTGGTCCCATTTATGGCCCAGCAGTAGCACTGTAAATTTCAGAATTCTTTTTCGCTTGTTTGCAAAACTCATAAGTTATTTTTACGCCAGTTCATTGTAACAACGTTATCTTTTCCTACCACAGCAGTACGAACAGTTTATTCGGAGAGTTAGTGTATAACGTAATTCTTCCCCAAACTGGACTTTTTACTGTTATCGTGACGGATGGTTCTGTTCACCTCGGCTTGAAGCGCAGCTCTTGGTATATGCATGTTCTCTGCCCTGCAGTACAGTTGTGTGCAAAACCCTGACTCCTAGCGACGTTTCAACGCTCCCAACGAACACTAAGTTTGTAAGCAACAATAATTTGTCTCGATTGGTTGCGTTTTAACACCGAACCAAATTAAAGGAAAATTTTAAAATTATTATCATTTTTTTTTTTAATTTATACTGCTCCTAAAATACTGCACAACTCATTAAGGTTTTTTGAATCATAAATTTTCAAGTGTGCTCCAGTTGCAAAAATAACTGAAATGAAAGCGATCTAACAAATTTCAATTCGTGAACCGAGTGAGGTGGCGCAGTGGGTTACACTTTGGGCGCGCATTCGGTAGGATCTGGGTTCGAATCCTGATTTCTGTTTTTCCATGGTTTCCCGAAATCACTCCAGGAGAATGCTGGGGTAGTTCCTTACAGGCGATGGCCGATTCCTACCCTGTTCCTGCATGTCTTAGGAATTTGATCCGTCTCTAATGACCTCGTTGCCGACGATACGTTATGCCATACATACCTACCTACATTCAACTAGCCAAATGTTTCGGCTCAAAGAAACTTTATTCCGTGATAAGCTTGTCTAAATGGTATCTTGTATTTGTGGAGAGCTTGTAGGAAATTTTCCAGAGATGGAAACACTTTATTTCCTGTGGTAAGCTCCAGTGCATCGGAGGAAGGGCTGCAGAGTGAATTATTTTGGTGGACTCCAAGAGGTGGCTGAGAATGAGCGCTCTTCAGTGCTCGCAACTTTGTCATAGCTGGTTTCTCGTGAACTTTGTAGCGGCGAGAGCATATTAAAATTACTTTACTGAAGTAAAGTCCGGTTTATACGATCCATAATTATCCACACAATAACGTACTAAATATATTCCATAAACTACTATGGGATTTTAATCATGGAATGTAATAAATGCACTAAGATCACACATTTAATTTTATTAAGCGTAAATTTTTAATTCGTAAACCATAAATATTTATTTATAACGTTGGCGGCTACAATGTAGCTGAATGTATGTTAAAATG
Source organism: Clitarchus hookeri (assembly GCA_002778355.1). Taxonomy (NCBI): domain Eukaryota; kingdom Metazoa; phylum Arthropoda; class Insecta; order Phasmatodea; family Phasmatidae; genus Clitarchus; species Clitarchus hookeri. The sequence goes on from NQII01000513.1 coordinate 84,843, forward strand.
TTGGAAATTTTTCAAATTAAAAAACGTATTCTACTTATTGCTGGAAATTTCCGTACTATAGAAGACTCCCGATTATCCGAGATAATTGGGACCGAGATCACTTCGGATACGGTAAAACTCGGATAATAAGGAGGTTAGGTGTTATTGTGGTAAAAACATGAAAAAAACATGTGAAGAATGTAAAAACTTGTTTATTGTAATTGAAAACGTAAAATAAACATAGTTACAGACCTGTAGGTTAGTGGAAACATGAGATTACATATTACTTAAAAAGGTTTTTGATTGTTTTCTAAGTTAACCTCTGTTCTCTCTTGGATGATGCGGTGCTACGCCAACGCTGAAAAGTCAGTATGTCATGTGGCCTACACTCTTCTTGTTTCTCTATGTAAGCAAGAGCAGCGTTGATCGATTTCAACCCATCGGAATGTTAAATTTTTTGAGTTATCTCGTCCATGTCGTCGTCTTCTTCACTGTGTTTAGGATTGTTAACCATATCGATAATTTCCTCATCGGCCATCTCCATCTGGACATCTGCACTGCACCAATCATGAATGTCTTCGCTGTTTATTTGATTTTCAACAGGTAGCTCATTGGCCAGTTCAACTAGTTCGTTCACATTCTCCTGTTATGGCACTTGTTTGTGTTGTCCATCTAAGCCAAATAAATGTTTCCATGACTTTTGAATGTTGGTAGGTTTTACCTCATCCCACGCTGAAGCAATCCAGTACGCTACGTCTTTCATTGTTACTTACTTTAAGGCTTCCTTGACAGTCATTCCGTCATCTAATTTTGCAATCACCATCTGGAGAAGCCTTCGACGGTAAATTCTCTTCATCGTTTCTAGAACTCCTTGGTATAGAGGTTGAATGAGCAACGTCACATTAGGGGGTAGAAATACAGATTTCTTGGGCATCTGGGTGAGATGGCGCATTGTCTTATAATAAAATAACTTTCCTGGGGAGTTTTTTTTACAAAAATGCTTCAGTGACAGGAACAAATTCATTAAAAAACATGTCACTAAAAATTGGCCTTTCCCTTCATTCATTTCTTTGGTTGCGGTACGTTGTTGGCAGACAGTTGACTTTTATATTTTTTAATGCCCTTGGGTTCTTAGACTTTCCAATAAGCAGAGGCTTTAGTTTCAAAGAACCCAAAGAATTTGCAAGTAGCGAGAATTGTGAGTATCTCTTCACTCTTTTTAAATCCGGGAGCAGTTTTTTCAGATTTTGCTGCTAAGGTTTTTGAAGGTAGCATTCGAAAGTTAAGACCAGTTTCACCTGAGTTAAAGATTTGATCTGAGGTTAATCCTTCCTCAAAAATGATTTCTTCCATTTTTTTTCTGGAATTCCGCAAATTTACATGAGTCAGCTGACAGTTTTCCCCTACTAATGTTCAGCTGTCTTATACCATACTTCTTTCTCCACTTGTCCAGCCAACCATCGCTTGCAGTGAATTTTTCATCGCCGTCTTTAAAGTTATTGTGGAACTCGAGCACCTTAGCTTGAAGCATTGGCCCACTCACAGGACTACCCATCTCTCGAAGCTGTGAAAACCACAAAAAGAGCTTCAGACGTCTTCTCGTAGTCGTCCTTCTTCAAAGTCCTTCGACTCAAACCACTGCCACCACTCACACTTTTGTTGACAAAGTTTTCGATTTCTTTCCGGTTACGTCTCCAATCCCCAACAGTCACTTCCCCAACTCCCGACTCGGCAGCCACATTTTTAATTGATTCGCCACTGTCTAACCGTTTTAATGCATTGCATTTGATTTCAAGAGAAACTACCACTCTCTTCCGTTTTCCACCCGTTTTCCACAGAAATCAATAAAAGCACATACAAAATACTAACACAACCTCGTTTAGCGCGAGCGCAGAGGCAACTGAGAACGTCAGGTGACTGTGACAATACGAGGAGTTCCGAGTGAACTCGACAATGAGATGAGACGGATGGGCCAGCATTTCCTAGAATTAGTCGCCTTCAAATTCGCGAGATATGACAGCTCGACCTAAAACACCCGGTAGAGGAGACATCTAATGCTCGACCCAGCAATAGCCAACTCCTCAACCTTGCACGTTAAACGAAGAAACATAGCTTCTCGCCTTAATTGTCCTGCTTTTAAGAACATTATTTAAATGTTTTATCTTCCGATGACTATCTCGGTTAACCTGGAGTTTCGGTTGACCGGGGATCGGATAATCGCGAGTCTACTGTACTTGAGTTTCGTGTACTGCAGTTTTCACCCATATTTCTTTACCATCAAGAAGGAATAGGAGCTATTTTTCTTTTTAAAGAATCTTTAGTGACACTTCAAGTGTGNCCATATTTCTTTACCATCAAGAAGGAATAGGAGCTATTTTTCTTTTTAAAGAATCTTTAGTGACACTTCAAGTGTGCTGTGCATGTGGACATACAGAAACTGCCATAAAATAGGACTTGTTCTACCCGTTGATTTAAATAGTGTTATATTGCTGTTGTCGTCATAATGACCGTTAGTACGGAAGCAGGCTCACTAGTACACGTTTAATGACGGAATTTAGTACAAAATCCTACATAGTGTTTGGATCGTGCATAAAATGTTGGCTACGGAGACGCTATCTGCGCCATANGAATTTAGTACAAAATCCTACATAGTGTTTGGATCGTGCATAAAATGTTGGCTACGGAGACGCTATCTGCGCCATAAATACAGAGTGGTAGACTACAGATCCGTAAAAGTATCACGAATTACGGATCCGACAATTAAAAATATTGCAGAGTAAAACTTATTAACGAAAAACAGAAGTCCTAGAAGTAATAATAACTAGTTATTACTTATTCCCTCCTCCAGTCTACATTCAATGGTGCTAAAACGAAAAACTGTGTACCAATTGTTATTATTTTGGCCAGTTTAAAGCAGCAGGTAAGACTCAAAGTGTTTATAATTCTGGAGTAGACCAGGATTAAAACTAAGCAATTAAAAAACCTGAAAATACTCAACACACCAAAGAGTTGAGTTGAGAGATTTGGGTGTATCTTAACAACGAGATCTTAAGAGTCGATGAGGGTGAAATGAGGTGAGAATGAAGCAGCGCTGGAATGCAAGGGCGGGGGAAACGGGAGATCTTCGAGAAAACGCGCCGGCCAGCTGCATCGTCCGGCACGATACTCACATGCGAAAATCCGGGAGTGGCCCAGAGGGGGAGTGAACCTGGTTAGTCTTGATGAGAGACGAGCAGTCTAACCGCTCAGCCACAGTGGCCACTTATACCAAAGAGTATAATTTTGTAAAGAAAGGTCGGATATCAGGACACCCTTCAATATTACAGACTCAAATAAAAGACCATTACGAATAACTTATAACTAATGAACGTCCAGCTGTTCCTTGTAACAGTNAATATTACAGACTCAAATAAAAGGCCATTACGAATAACTTATAACTAATGAACGTCCAGCTGTTCCTTGTAACAGTGTACTTGCTGATTAGGTGATTCAACTTGTCAATTATAATCTGAGTGTTATTTTGCTTATAATTAATATTCGCCGTTNGTACTTGCTGATTAGGTGATTCAACTTGTCAATTATAATCTGAGTGTTATTTTGCTTATAATTAATATTCGCCGTTAAGTGGAAGCTGTCGCAAAATTAACTTGGGATTTAATCAGTAGTAGTAAGATATGGCCGAAGCGGGGACAACTGGCATTTTGGCACAGGAGGTAGAAGTTGTCATAAATCTTGTTTTTCTCGTTCTTCCCTCAAAATTATTCGTTTTTCCTCAAAATCAACCATTTGCCCCTCTAAATTGGTCCTTTTCACTGAAAATTTCCCTTTTTTCCTTAAAATTTTCCAGTTTTCCCTCAAGAAGATCTGTGCCCCAAAATTGCAATAGCGAGCACCCGAAAGGTTTCAAGCCCTTTGAAAGGTTTGGTGGTCGGGGGGGCTAGCTTCTTTTAATCGTAGGCTTTCACCCTTCCCACCCCACCTCTAGTCTAGCTCTTCTCACACCCTTCCACCCACACCCACTAAAAATTATTATTATAAAAATTGCAAAAAATAACAGTATTCTAAAAAATTTAAGAACATATAACATTAGCCTACCCTGCCCCTCGCTCAACCCACCACCCTTACCTCACCCCTTCCCATCCCAAACCCCTAGATTTTATTATAAGAAAGAGCATTTTTTTTTAAATTTAAAAATCAAGTAACGTATAACATTCGACACCCTTTCGTTGCTCATCCCTCCACCCCATCCCCTCAACGGCTTTTCACCCCACACCTTCTGGCATTTATTATAAAATAAAAAACCTCGAAAATAATTTTGAGTTTTTCTTGGGTCATAGAAGATGTTATGGCTGGTGCATTGGGTGGTTTGGTATTAGTCGGTTATGTTACATTGGCAGATGGAACATCTAGAACAGTGCTGCCATCGATGACTTCATCAAGACTTCGTTGCAGTTTCTGCGACAAGATATTTACCTAGAGTGTCAAAGTGCAAGGAAGCATGAAAAAACTACTGGCGTGAAGGATCCTTCATGTGCTATGTAACGAAGCAGCAAGTGCAAACATCTATTCTAGCGTGGTGACAAGTTAAAAAGACATAAGAAGAACTGGAAACGTAAAGTTCGTACAGCTAAGAAACGACATGATCTAGCATTTGGTGATACCACATCGAATGGATTCAACCGAAATAATCAGTATTATGTGATTGGAAATAACTACGTTGGTACGAAATACATGTGTACATACCTGGAACACATTAAGCATACTACAATTAATCAATTAACAGATAAATTTGAAGAAGGTCCCAAAAATTTAATTTTTGGCTTGAGTGTACCTACAAAAAGCTTCAGTCTTTGGATGAAGCCATCAGTCGCCGAGCATTAAAGACTGTGAATCAAGCACTGTACAATGTTGATAGTATCCCAGGGGCTCTAGAGGCCTTGAAAGAAAATTGTCGTCGTGAAGAAGAAGAATATATGTCCAAGGGTTCTGGTTGGATGCTTGCCAGCATTGATTGTCTTGAGCTGAATATGAGCACATGATATTCAATAAGTGAAATGTGAGCATACTGCTGTAAATACACTAAATGGAGGGTGTGGAGAATGTAAGGATTCTGATTTTATGCTTGTAGTCCGAAATATGTAAATATATATAATTTAAATGAAAAAGTATTTTATTTATCGCTGGTGTTGTATCCAGTCTACTTCCCTGATATAGGAAATTTGATGGTCTTGGTTTTCAGATCTGTCACTACATATTGGGACTGTAAGTGAACATGATAAAAAAAATAAATGAAATGATGTGGGCAAAATATAATTTAGTACTTAAATATTTGCTGTAATGGCCTATCACTGGATGTGTGCACAATCAATGATATGGTAACAGAGGTATATGTTGAATTGAAGTGCATGGAAAATGAGAGTGGATTAATATTGTAATACATTCTAAGCAGGTTGGATGCAACAGACTTGGAGCGAGGAGGGCGAAGGACGAGGAAGGTCTGACCCACACGATCAGTGTGGGAAGAGGTGTTGGGCAGCAGGAAGGGGGGAGNTTTTCTCGATGTAATAATAATTGCCATGAATGCGGGGTTGGTTGGCGCGGTGTGGTGAGTGTGGGGATAATGTTACATGTTTCTTAGAATCTTTTTTTTTTTGTGACTTTCTCGATTTTTCATAATTGGAAGGTGAATAGAAAGGGGTATCAGTCAAGGAATTGGGAGGTGGGAGGTGTATGAGGTTAACATTATATGTTCTTCGATTTTACCACTTTTTCGAATTTTTTTAGTTTATAATAATTGCCAGAAGGTGTAGGTTGGAGAGAAGAGAGAGGATGGTGATCGAGGGGTGTGCAATGGAAGAGTGTCTTATGTTATATGTTACTAGATTTTTAAATTTTTTTTAGATTTTTATTTTTCTTTAATAATTTCTAGGGGTGGGGATGGGAACGGGGTGCGGTGAGGTGAGTTTGGCTAGGGGTATGATGAGAGGTGTTCAGGCCTTGGGGTAAAAGTAGCGAGTCCCCCAAATCTTTCAAATAGCTCGTTAATTGCCTTTCGGGGGCTCGCTATTGTAATTTTTGGGATGGATTTTTTAAAGGAAAAACTGGGCAATTTTATGGGGGGAAAAAAGGAAAATGTTTAGTGATAAGGCAGTTTTCAAGGGGATGATAATAGATTTTAAAGAAAAAAAGAAAAATTTTTAGATAAAAAAGGAAAATAAAGATGGCGTACAACTGCTACCTCCTGTGCCAACATGTAAGTTGTCCCCGCTTCTGCTATACCCTACTTCTTACATCTGTTTAATCCTTTCTAAGTAAAAAGCAAATAGAATAGCAACACTGAAAATAAAAATGATCTAACCATAAAACTAAGATGAGAAATGCGACCTCAAACAAATAGTGCTAAGAGAGTACCATTATCTCAAAACAAGAGCTAAGGCAAGTTTTCCCATAGGACTGGCGAAACAAAATGTAGTGAGGGTCCTATACTCATTGTGAAGATATTTGGGCTGCTCTTGGCATCGAGGTCTTGAGAGCTGACATACGCATGTTGCGGCGCATTCTTGTTTCCAGGCATTTAAATCCTATTGCTCTGGCACCATTTTATTTATTTGTATTCTTTGAACGAGTTAAATGTACAATTTTCTTATGAGTATTTCCTCTCAGAGTAGTATACGCAAATCAAATTCCTGCCCTTAAAATCATTTCTGGATACTGTATGTGGAGAACCCGTTGATTTGCATATTAGTATCTACCGTACGATGTTTAAGAGTTTTCTGAAATTTTTAATATACCTTTATTGTTTTGTTGTTATTTATGCCGCAGGTCGGTAAAATAAAGCAAGGTGTCATATTGTGTTTACGATTTGTTATAATTTTCCGTTGCAAACTTCAAGTGACAATTTTATTTAAATGTGCCAAACACCATTACTTTTTAAGCAAATCGCCAATTGGCAATGTCACCACATTTCTGTCTCTTCGTTAGTAAATGGCAAAACCATTAAGGGCTTAAATTATTACTTACACAGTCTCCTCCTAAATTTTTTTTATTTAAATGCCTTGTAACGATTATTAGATTGAACTCTTTCAGGCCCCAACTGCTATTATCATCTGGTACGAGGCTTCGACTTGCTTAAGTTTTCACTTAGGAAGTTAGCTCTCTATAACATCCCTTACAATCCTGCGTGATCAAACAACGTTCTCCCCTCAGTTGGTATTACAGAGAACGATCCTTGCCAATGTTGACTCATTCACTGCACTGATGGCTGTCTTTGTCAGAGAGGGGGTGGGGGTTTGCTGGATGTGTACCAAGCAACGATGCGTATTTTCACAAGTCTGGATTCACACGGTCAAAAGCCAGGTGAAAGTGACGAGAACTTATGTTTTGCAGTGACCTGTCCCCTGATTACGAAAATGAAATTTCGCACTGCGACGACGAACGATTTACCGCTACACACTAATCGAACATAGTGATTACTGTTCTTTGTACGATGAGTGTTAATCTCATGGACACACTCATCGAAGTATAGTGCCGTCGCGTTTCCATCGGCTGATTTGATCGTTTATCATATATTCATGACAAAAACAGGCAAGATGGCGCACACGTTAAAAAAATACTCCAAACGCCGTATTTAGTAATTCATATGAAAACTATAGTGTCTGTAAAATGTATTTATATTCTTAATAAAATGTAATGCTAATATTAACGTCTGCTAAACGATTTATTAGTATGTATACTGCGCAAAATATACATATGTTAAAGAGTTGGTTACGTGAAACATCATTTTGTTGTAAGTGTGATGGTGCTCAATTTTTTGCACAGCTTAGTCAACTGTAAGTTGTTCAGACATAATATTCTTTATATCAGCAATCATCATACTGAAATAAACCCATTGTTGGACAGAAAACCTAATATCCGGAGATTTTGGATTTATAGTAGCGCCTTTACTTTGTGCTTTGGCATCAACTGCACACCTGTAACTGCGGACTGCCTGTCGGTTTTATCTATTTTTATGAATAGTGTGAAATTCCCAGTTTTCCACAATCAAATATTTATAGATTATTCTTGCAAAATAAGTAAACTCCCTATTTATCATAATATCAAATGTTTTCATGCAGTCAGTGCTTTAAAATTTTTCTTAGGTTATACATCAATCAAACTATGTAATGTGGGGCGTAAGAAATACCTTTAAATACAATTGCATTTAACATAAAAGTTTTAATTTATTAAATAAAGATTATTATTCAAAAGGGATTAACAAAATCTATTTCTTCGAATTATTATGTGTATTTGTGTACAGATTCATGATTTTCCCTATCACTTTATTTTTAATATAGCGAATTTTTCAGTGTCGTAAGTGTTTCACCACGAGAAAACTTAAAAGGCAACAGCCAAATGTGTAAAATATCGTAATAATGAATGTTGCAAACTAAACGCCAAAGTGGAATTTTACCCTTTATCTACATTTCACCTACCTTGTGCAATGACACAAAACGTTTTCTCGCGTGTCTTAAAATACTTTGCAAAAACGTAAAGCTACAACACTGTTTTTTTTTGTCGGAAAATATAAAAATTAAGGCGCCAGAAATTTTTCTCTGAGCGTACGTTCTGTCTGGAATAAAATCTCAATTTGTGCGTGTTGTTGCTAATCCTAAACCGGTGAATTTGCTATAGGAAGACACGGGATAGCTCTGTGTAGTACTTTACGGACCCTGTGAAGACGAACGTAACGAATACACGATGATCAAGGCAACATACTGATATCCTCAATCACACTGAAATTGCGTCATCGACAACCAAAGAGAAATCGTTCAATGCGATCATTATTGCAGTGCGTGACGCTGGGTAAACATACTCGCTAGACTCTCGCTCGCCAACGAATTTTACCGTTACGTCTTATAGGTCAGAGCTGCAGAGGAAGCTTAGAGTTTTATATGTGTTAATCATAACACTAAAAATGTGGAACCTCGCTTTTGCGTCGACGTTCGTTATTGTTTCTGTTATTCAAGAGAATATCTGAATTTCTCACTGCTTTTTTAAAAAAAAGTAATTATTTTAAGAATTTTTAAAAATTCATTTTATTTTTTGTTGGGTGGAACTTTACAACAACCAGTGTCGCGGTGCACGCAGGCATCAAACAGAATTCAGGAAACCAGCAGAAAATTTTTTTGCACTCCTGCGCACATAAACGTCTTCATGTTGAACGCTATATCCATTTGAATACTTCACCACGATTGGCACACATTATAATCAAATGCCTTCAACTTCTAAGGCTCATAGTTAAGTCCTACACTCTCGAGAGTCGGGAAATCATACGGAAATTTCCACGTAGTCAATGGGTGAATGGTGGGTGTATTTTAGGTGAATTTCTACGATGAATAATTTTATATATGCACTTGTCCACTCCTGGCTGACTGGTTAGTTACAACAAGCTTCCGATTTCCAAAACCCCTAGCTCTCTCATAGGTCCAAGTAGGCCGGGAAAGCTGTATACCGAAATTCCCACTTTGCCAGTAGGTGAGTGGTGGGTGTATCTCGGTGTATTGCTATTCCCCGCCCCCTCCCTTTACATAATACACACACGTCAACCCGCCCCATACACTATTCAGAAGGCTACGGCAAACGACAGATGTGCCTCTCAGGTAGGGCTATAACATCTTCCATTTAACGGAGTTGGATATCACAAAAATTATAATTTTATAATTGTGCCAAACATTGTTCGAAATGTTCTCATTGTATGTCATGACAATTAGAATAAAAAAATCACTTCGTAATTTTTTTTAAATAAAAATTCATTGCAAAATTCAAAATTCTTTGATTTGACAGCAGCCATAATAACAAATACTACCCAACATGTACGAATAAAAAATGTATAACGTAAACTTATGCCGGGGGCTACTGCTTCACACACACACACAAACGCATATATATATATATGTGTGTGTGTGTGTGTGTGTGTGTAATCACGAAATAACAACTCTTGCATTGAAAAATTGTTTTTTAAAAATATGCAAAAATTTCTTCATATTTAACTTATATATATATATATATATATATATTGCCTGTTATTTGGTGATTACATATGTGTCAAATGGTAGCCCACAGCATTGGTTTAGGTTGTAAATTTTTTCATTTTTAAAACTCTGTGTTTGTTATTACTAATGCAGGAAAACATAAAAATTTTGACAGTTACCACAACATATTAAAAAAAATAAAGTAATTTTTTTTTTATTTGAGTCAAACTGCATTACATATAATGCGTACAAGATAAGCAATGTTCGGTACAAATGTAAAATAATTATTTGTTTTGGTATCCAACAGTCTTAAGAAACGTTGATCCCGTCTTAGGTGAGGGAACGGCCGAGTATTACTCACTACTCTGGTCACGTTCCTGATTCGTTGCTGCTCTCATAAAGTGTGACATGTCGGTAACTTGTAGGGGAGCACATCTGGAATTACTTCACGTTACCGCAAGCTGCGAAGGCTTTTAACCTTATTAGCCACTATCTTCCTTCAGGTTCGTCTTGGAATCGTGTTTTCCCTTCCTTTCTCCAATTTCCCCCGACTGCAAGCTGAAATACAGATGTAACATTCGTCTTGAAGACACCACCACCACGAAACATTAGCTCCTATCCAACCTTTATTTTCTTTGAGTCTTAGCTGCGAATCCATTAAGATGATACGTGGCGTTCTGCAATGATATTTCCTAATTCCCTTCCCACAGAAATTAAATTGAGATAGATTTATTAGACTTAAAACCACGTTACACTTGTCTTGGAAGCTATATCAAGAGAATGTTTCAAGGGTGCCGTGGTAAAATATATATTATTTCTTTTATCCAACATTTCTCAAAATAGCTCATATAAAATTTATATTAATATTAAAAATATTGTTTTGTACTTTGCCTTATCTTCGGAACTATACATTCGATCTGGACCAAAAAAAGTATGCTGTCAGTATCTAATTTATGCACTGGGCTGATAAAAAATAATAGCTTCCTTTGCCCCATTATTTAATAAAGCACTTCCTGAATATTTCAGATTATTAATCACTTCTCAGAAAAATGTGATCCATTTTGCTACCAAATATAACCTAGTAGTGCCACATTATGCGACATATATTTATGGAATATTTTTTTTATATCTGACAGGCGTTTTTATTTTGAGTTACACTGTTAGAAATATTTTACTGTTATTTGCTATATTAATAACCGTTTACTTATTTTAATCGAACTTGGCACGATAGCAGTAAAATAAAAGTGTATAAAACATACCTTTAACATACGTTTAAGTGATTTTTAACCAACTTTTCGAAGGAAATACATGCTTTTGGTATCACTTTAATGTCTGTGTATATAAGTATGCCTATGCGTGTGTAGGTGTTTTTCTGCGTATGATCCTAAAAACTTTTAAACCCGTTAATCGCATTTCACCAAACTCGGTACACACTTTTATGTTTTCTAATCCCACCAGATGCTTATTTTCAAAATTGTGGCCATTTCAAATTAATAATTATATTTCCCTTCTCGAGAACAATTTAACCGATTTAAAACAAACTTTATACCTTTACAGTGCATCACGTAATCATTGAATTAAGAAATGTAAAATGTTGTTATTCGGCCATTTTGAAAAATAAATATTTTACATAAGATCTTGAAAACTACTCAACCTATTCTCACCAAATTCTGCACGTAAGTAAAGTTATCGTTAACCATTTAAATATATTAAATTAAATCGAATAACGCACATATTTTCAAAATGGCGGTGGTACAATTATTTTAGGTTAATTTGCTATATCTACGAAACAGTTCGGCAAATTTCGACCAAACTTTGTATGCTGAAAGTATATATAACGAAATTCGAGAGTCGGTGATATCGTGCACTCTTGAGCCTCGCGTTCATGGCCACAGTTTCGCACACGACATTCAACAGAACGCCAACATCCTCGAGTCTGGAAGCTGACAACTGTGTGCGTAGAAGTTGACAGCCACAGCATGTATATTTAACGTCGTGTTCATGTTCTGACGCCATTCAAATATAATGGTTATTAATTTCAGCTGAGCGTATTCAACGCTTGAACAATATGGCTATTGGAATATGCGAAAGTAATAGGTAACCCACAATAGTTTACAGGGTAGTCACGCTTAAACAGGATAGCTACAGAATTTGTTGTCGTTTATATGTATCTTGACGTAATATTATTCGAGCGTTATGCAAGTCATGGTCTTTCTTATCTGCGGCGTTTCACATGTGATTTTTTGTTAAAATTTACAGGAGAATTAGGAAAAGGAAACACAGCAGAGCATTTATTTTAAACTGCATCGTTCTGTCTTCAAAGGCCATTAAACAAAGGTCTTGGAAAGAGAGCGAAGACCTTTGCCAGGAGAAACAGAAAATACCTCACCAATGGTTACCTGTAAATTTTTCGCTTCGTACAGGAAGGGTTCTTGCTTTCATACAGAACTTTTAATGGCTGTGACAACCAAAACAATCTTTTTGATTATTTTATGGAGCTGAGATGGGACGGGTAATGAGCCTACATAATAAATTAAATCCAAAGTCACATTCCTAGAATTACAGCGTCCTTCACTGTGGAAGTACAGTCCATTCACTATTACTTCAAACGTTTATATTGTCCTGCTAAAGAACTACTTTCAGGCAATTCGTCCGCTTTGTGCAAACAAAGCTTACCCGACTCTTGAAAATTACACCAAAAGACCGACGCACCGCATTCGTGCGCATTCACTTAAATAATATTTTGCATATGAACTATTTCTTACTATGCATTACCACACACCTATTTTCTCTCTGGATTTATTCAAATTAACTATTAAATGAATATTATAACTTATACACAAAATATAAGTGAAAGTTAAATTTTATATAAAATAAGAAACTTTTATGTTAGCAGAACTATAAAACGCTTGTGATAAGTGACATATTTAAGAAATAGCCAAACACGTCTTACATCGGGTGTTTTTTCAAAGGTTTGAATCATAAAGTGAGAAGATACCGCGAGGAGACTACATACTCGATTTCCTCATTTGGAGCTGGAAAACTTATTATTTTCTATGCAACGATGGTTTAATGACGCAGGTCCTGGTATCCAACATGAGAGCGTTTGAGTTGATTACACGGTGTTTTGCATTCGTACGACCATAAATGACTCCTGATTTTCGCGACTACCGCTGAAATATGTACGCGGATAACGATTGGCACTGCATTAAAAAATTCCAGCTCGTGACACGCAAAAAAAAAAAATAAAGCACACTTGATACAAGAGAATATTTACTCACATTCATTTCGTCGAGCTGAAGCCGAGGAGGCAAAAGCACGCCCCAACGCATTCCTTTTTTTTTTTTTTTTTTTTTTTCCCCCCAAGAATTTTATTTCAAACTCATAATTATTTTCAATATGATGTAGTTTATCATAGTTACTAGAAACTTTTCTTCCAGTTTCCAGTTTGCTATTGAATGATAGTTCTGAATTGTAGTTATTANCTGTAGGTTTATATTTTTTGCCTTTATATGCGACTGTACCATGTTTGAAAGAAAAAGATACTGTTTGTACTTACTTTGTTGTCTACGCTATTTTAAAATATGAACCATAGAAAGCAAGAACCCTTCCTGTACGAAGAGAAAAATTTACAGGTGACCATTGGTGAGGTATTTTAATTATAAAAATTATTTTCTGTTTCTCCTGGCAAAGTACTCCTCTCTCTTTCCAAGACCTTTGAAGACAGAACGATGCCGTTTAAAATAAATGCTCTGCTGTGTTTAAAAAAAGGAAACACAGATTTTTTGTAGTTAATGTGTAATAATTACAGACAGGTAAATTGCGTGGAACCATATAGTGAGAGGCTACACAGTATACTGTTATAGGCGGCAGCTCTGAGCGTGCGAGGCACGAATGATTTATTTTCATACAGAACTGTTAACGGCTGTGACGACCAAAACAATCTTTTTGATTATGTTATGGAGCTGAGATGGGACGAGTAATGAGCCTACGTAATAAATTAAATCCAAAGTCACATTCCCAGACTTATAGCGCGCTATCAGTTGCAACCGGAGACGCAGCGGTTTTCACAAAAAGAAAAGTTTACAAAGCGTGTCTATTATGTCTATCACGGCGCGTGCGGCTCCTAACCTTGGGTATTGGGTGTCTTTCAGACATCTGAAGAATTCTCTGGGTTACTGACCTTGTTACTCTCAGCTAGGCTCGGGGTTTGGCGAACCTTCCAGGTCAAGGACAGCGGCTATAAATGCGCGTCGAGCCTCCGATCCTGCAGTAGGTTAATGTACGAGTGGGTGTGGCGTCGAGTGAAGGACGACGAGCGAGAATAGAAGCTCGTGGCGATATAAGTGACCAGCTGAAGGAAAATCAGCGACTGCGAGCATCAGCGCAGCAAATAGTCCGACTGGCAGGCTGGACCATTGGACTGAATGCGTGAGTGAAAGACATTGAAAATGATGGCAACAGATAGACTGAACATGTGTTAATGATGAGTATCAGCTAATTGACTGTAATCAAACAGAGACATTAAGAAGGATGTTAATTATAGTTGAAATATACATAAAATATTGTGCTCACTGAGAAATATAAAGAGTATTATTGAAGATAGATAATTTACTCTTTTTAATAATAGCTGTACGAATAAATTAAAAATCACATTTATTTCATTTCTTTTTTTTAAGATCTCCACCCCTAACGAACTCAGATACGCCCCTCAGGCATTCATGTAACAATATTTCAAATTATTTTAAGTCTGTGACCTTTTAATCATTTTATCGCAGTTTGTATGACACGTTCTTAAGGACTCGAAGAAAACATGAAACCCACGACCCGCGACAAAATGACGTGCGAGTAGCATGCAAAGCATTTGAGCGCGAAATTAGCACGTTACTTTGACAGCAGCCAAGGAACAAATGATAACAGGCTAATTATTTCCAGTACCTTATCAATATACAGAATTGAATGCAATGACAATCAGTGTGAGGATTGGCTCACAAACAGTTATTTTATCCCGTTGAATTTAAGGTTCAATACTGTACTTTCAATTTTAATTGGCATTATGAATTATTATCCCAGTTTTGGTTATTTAATGTGTGTATGCCCAAGGGTGAGATCTTATGCCATTTTTACACTCCGAAATTAGACATGTATTTGAATTATACTGCAAACTGAAAAATTGTGTACAGGATTTGTCAATGCAATTTGAATACGTTGGTTTGCTTCCAATAATTTTGAAGCAATTCCAGTAACGTTTACATCGTTTATTTAATTTAGTAAATGTAATTTTAAAACGTCTGTATTCTTTACATTTATGTTAGTTTTAAGTATTTATGCATTTATTTTAGTGTTAAATGTTCTAAATCGTAATGACTTTTTATTTTATTAAGTTTTCAAGTAGTTTTGGCTTTATTTCATGTGTATTTTAAGATATATTTTTTCGTTTAGTATTTTTAAAATACCGGTCGTGTACTCGACGTTCGTAGTAAGTTTATGTTAGCCCACGGTGTAAGCAAGCTGTGCGCTTATGCTGTGGGTAGATATTTGCTAAAATTAAAGAAATATATCCGCGACTAGGTCCCAGTCTTGTTAAAATAACTTGGGAAAAATCTATAAGCACCAAGTTTGAGAAGATTTACTTCCGAGTTAGCTACAAATTAAACTATTGCAATAAATATATGATAACTACCCGGCCTACTCCCGAACTTTGCCCATCCAGGTAAAACCCTTTTGATACACCTTCAATACACCGAAAGGTTTAGCATAAGTCACAACGCATCTACTAGAAAATCCCAGTCGGATGAATTCTATTAAAAGACATAAATGTTAATGCGCAGAATTAATAATCTGGAGTTGTGTGCAACGGACCACCCGCGACACCTGTATAGTTAACTGCAAGGTACGTTATTTTATTTTCTTCAGTAGTGTAGATATGTTGGTTATGGCACATGCATCATGCATCAAGAGGTAGCAGTTGTCTGCCATGATGTCACTGGCGCGGCCGGCGGCCATGTTGATTGGTGACGTCCGCCATCTTTGTTGGCGTCACAGCCAGTGCCCGATGCCAAATTGGATGTTTTTCGCCCTGTGGTCCCCAGAAATAATTTTAATAAAAAATATTTAGTTAAAAATTATAAAAATTAATAATTATCGGTCTGTTACCTTAGATTTTTAATAATTTTATCGGTTTAGAGTATCGCTGCAGGTCATAATTCCATTTTTCAATTAAATAAAAAAAAATAGCAACCGAGTAATGATGCTTTGAAACGATTTTAACAAAAATTAAATTATGTCGTCCTTCCGCTTTGGTGGCCAGCGCATCGGGTGACATACTGATCCACCCTCCTTCCTCACAAAAACCCGTAACCAAAAAAATTGATTTATAATTATTTCTCTAGATAAAAAATGAGGAGTGTGTCGTCGCTGCGACTCTAGAAAAGCGATCGTTTTAGCAGNCAATTAAATAAAAAAAAATAGCAACCGAGTAATGATGCTTTGAAACGATTTTAACAAAAATTAAATTATGTCGTCCTTCCGCTTTGGTGGCCAGCGCATCGGGTGACATACTGATCCACCCTCCTTCCTCACAAAAACCCGTAACCAAAAAAATGTATTTATAATTATTTCTCTAGATAAAAAATGAGGAGTGTGTCGTCGCTGCGACTCTAGAAAAGCGATCGTTTTAGCAGACTGAAAATTGCGGGTAAGAAAACCCTCAGTACACACGTGTGCGCGTGTGCTGACGAGGGCAGCTGCGACGATGCAGAAAGGCCGGGTGTCAGTCGTGAGTTATCTCTTTTGAGCGAGCACTGCAATCATGAACCGTCTCTGAAATTTCTTTAACAAAGCAGTCCTTGCTCAGAGCCCAGGTAAGGTGGTTATTGCTTTGACGAGCATAGCGTAGTGCAAAGTACACGATGCTCATGCCTATCAGGGGTGCAGTCAGCTCTTTAAGTTACGCTGCCATAGCAACACCGCACGTATTTAGCAGCGACAGAGTGGTTTACATTACACTGATGTAGCGGCTCCGTGTTACCGAGGCGCATGCAGATTCTTAGAACAGCGGGTGCGGGGACTCACCCCCTCACCCTCTTATCACCAAAAACACCATTAACATACTCCTCATCTCCCTTTCAAAGTAAAAAAAAATAGCTGTTTGTCTTGCACAGAAATAGGTTATTAAAATAGAAACCTCATTTTGCCCTTCACCTAAATTCGTCATTGGTCCCCCTCCTCTTCCAACCACCCCCACAGATCCATTGACCAATAATATTACCGCATCTATGTGCTCAACTATTTCCCTATGTGTCAATCCACTACAAGTTCGCATTATTCAGCTAAGTATCATTTCGCCACCAGACAGTGCAATGCAATTGATTGGTTCCACTCCTCCCTCCGAGATCTCAACATCCAATAAAACCGCCTCTTGCTTGAGACGAAATAGCTTGGAGTGGGGAGGATGACGTGGGAGGGAAATGGTCCAGCGCGAAATACTTTGTTAACTCATGAAATCTCTCTGCTGAAGACTAATCTCGATCGAGACAAATCATTGGTGCAGGAGGGGGAGGGTCGAACAGTGTATAAGAACAAGCGTCCACTGTTTGCCATCTTTCTGCATCCTGTTATCAGCATCGCTAAAAGCTTCCTGCGATATGTGGTTATATCCACAGCATCCTTCTACAGTACAGAGAGTAAGTACTCACTATTCTTTCATTATAGTGAAATGCGGCGAGTAGACAGACAGTCGCCGATGCAGTCTGTGCCGCCTGGCCATGGAGGCCGTGCGTGGTTTTATCACGAATACAGGTGGGGGTTTACGAGTGTAGTACACTGACTATGGCTTGGTGAAGGGTGGGATGTTGGTAGGGGGCGCAGTGCTGAGTGCGTGTAACGATAACAGCTGCCATGTGGCCTTAGATGTCATGAATCACTTACATATTAAAACATCATGTGTTAAAAAAAATTATCAAATGTTGTTTATTCACATGCACACACATGCCGAAGGAAACTGAAGTCACTTACTAATGAGTGATAGGAATATACTTTTCTTGGTAAATAAAAAGTCGCCAACGATGATATGAAAAATTTTTTAAAATAAATCTGCAATTTAAACCAATAAACCTTGTTTTAAGCTAAAATTATATAATGAAACTATATTTGTGATATACCACCAACCATCCTTAAGAGTCGTCTACTATCAAAAATGTCATTTATATCACAGTGTATCTGGCATAAAACACAGCCTAAGAAAAAATTCGCTGTTTAAAATCCAAATTGTTTTCCGAGCTGCGATGTGAAAATGAAGTGGATTTGTTCACGTATTTCAACATTCTGAACGTGTTTCATTTGCATTTGCAGCTGATATTAAAGAGTAATGCTGCTGTTTTAAAACGTATATCTAATAGACAGGAATGGTGACGGCAGGAAACAGAAAAAAATATATATATTTTAGGTAGGGACAATGATTTCCATAGCACTCTGATTGACTGGGCAAAAAAATATATTATAAGAAAGTTTAATGCCACATTTCGTACAGACGCGAGCTACCAGTAAACTAGAGGTATTGAATTCCATGCTGTAACACCATGTCGGTTGTTGACAGGCCTTAGCACAAATCATATGAACAGTCCTTGAATGAACAGTCTCGCAGACATCTGCTCGCCACGACCACTGACGCGACACCGGTATCTGGCCTGCCCTTGAGGGGGAGGGGAGGGATAGGGTGCTCGAGCGGAGAAGAGGTGGAGCAGTACTCGAGGTCTGCATTGTGATACGGCAATGCGGCCGCCACGCCATCTTAGCATTCCAGTGCGAAAGTCGTTTATTACAGTAACTGTTCCCACAAGGTGCGTGTGTCTACAGACCAAATTTAATTTACTTTGTGCAGGAAATGAAAAGGTTATCAAAAACACGCACATGTGCGCTCACACGCACGTGCACATAGGTGTCTAAGCTCGCGGCTCTGTACACACAGCGACGTGGGTTCTACAGTCTAGATGCAAGTACACACGCACATGTGCGCTCTCACACACATACGCTCTCCCACACCTACACATATGTGTCAAAACTCGCGGCTCTGTAAGTACAGCAATGCGAGTTCGACATTGGAGACATGCGTGCACTAAACTTTGCTGTAAGTTAGACATAAAATATTTAGCCTTCCATTTGATTGCAGTTGGGTAGCTAGCCGCAAAAAAATTCCATGACTACATACGTTTTTAATATTATTACTTTTCCTCTTAGCCAAGTTGTATATTTGTGAGCAGACACTTGTGTATAATGCAGTATCTGTGACGCATTTGCTTTTCTCAGACACAAAAAAAAAATTATATGCACTAATACATTATTTTGTATTCTACAGGTTACTACAAAAACCACTCAAAAGTGCATTCCTAATGTTAACCAACAATGCGCGGGATCGTTGAGAAACTTAATTATCTATCAATATTTTCGCTATAACAAAATACTCGACCAGGAAGAGTAATTGTGTTTAAAATAAATACTATATCTATTTAATTTCCGCAGGCCTATCCGATAACTTAAGTCCCATATCATTTAAGAGATTGGTTAATAAAAATAAATGTAATCAGTTTAAAACAATTTAAGTATCATAGGCAACAAAAGTGTTTGTTAAAATCTTTCTACAGCTTGCCTATACATGTAATGTTTGCATTACTACAGAACGAAGTCTTTTATAATTTATGTGCAGAATACTGTAAAAGTAATTGTAGGTAACACACTGCTCTCAACATTATATTTCAGGAAAAAGTTTCTTCATTTGGTAATAATCAAGAATGAGAGAAAGAACACTTCTGTAGCACATGTGCTAACAGAAGCTGCTTATTACTCGAGCTGGATACCATAAAAAATAATTTTAATTAAAGCTGAGTACATTATTTCAAAAAACCATACATTAATCGCAATTTTTCCGCGGTGGCTACACATGGTGGTAGTCGCTCTACCACGTCCGCCATTTTATTTTAAAATGATATATTTAACTCATATTGGTGTAGCACTTGGCAGCTTCTACTTGACTCGCCTCCACAACGTACAGGGATATGATTCCCAGCAGTGGTCCATCGTGGATATTTGTCTGTGCTTGAGAGGTATTCTCGGGTCCTTAATTTACTTAACAAATGTTGTGCTTTTACATTACAGTGCACTTAACCTTTTGTCTATTGCTATGCTTTACTTACCACATTTTTTGTTGTCATTCTAAACATTATGTTTATTTGCTGGATAAAATTTGTGTTTGTTCATAGGTTTTCTCCTGGTTATTCAACATCGAGCTGCCGTTTGCGCATTCTGTTGGAGACTTAGTCGAGAAGATCATAGCTGAACAGTCTTTACTTCTGTCTGCTGTTTCTGGTAAGTTTACACAACTAGATTAATGTTGCTTCAATTACGGCATACCAGGGCGTGATTCCCCTGGTGGGATCGTCGTGGATATTGGTCTGTACCTGACCGATTTTCTTGGGGTCTCCCTCTTCATTTTTTAACTACTTTCACATTCACATTATAAATATGTAACCTTTTTTAATTGCTCGATATGAAGCCATTATCATTTTGTAAACAGTATTTCATTATCATAGCTTGATAGTAATTTACCAAAACTCCTTTAATATAGTTTTCTGCCCCAGACATGTGTACAGGGACATGATTCCCAGAAGTGGTCAATCTTGGATATTTGTCTTTGTTTAGTGGGTTTTCTCGGGTGTCTCCCATCTCATTTCTTTAACTAATTGTAATTAAATATTTTGTTAATTATTTTTATTACTATGTTTCGTCTACAACATTTTTTATCATGTTAAATATAGTGTTCATTTACTTAATAAAAATTGTTTATGTGGTTTTGCAAGGTTATGCAACGTCAAGCTGCCTATTGCATAGAACATTTGCATACCAAGTCGAGACGTCCAGCTTTGTTAGCACATAACATTTCATAACTGTTGTTTTTGGTAAATACGAGGAAAAAATAAAGCAATGCTATTTTATGCAATTATATAATATTCGTTAAATTAATGTCGTACACAGCTATTAACAGTCCCAACCAGAGCCCTGGGGCAAAGCTATAGTTTTTTTGATGCGAAACAATTTATGTACGTTTTTTATTCTGCATTACCGGTAGAAAACACAGTGTTTGTAAACAGTTTACTGTCAATCTAAATATTGATAGCAAAAAAAATTCCCCTGTTCTTATTAAAATATTGAGAAAACACTATACAGTACTATACCAGCCGGACCCGAGCAGCTCGCACACATATGCTTACCAAAAGCACGAGACCTACAGTTTCTGTTGTTTGTAAAGATAGACAATGATGTAATTCCTGCAGCCGTAACCTCAATACTGCCTGCTGAGCCTATATTGTACAGAAGACATGACGCAGAAACGAGATTTATGGACACCATCATGTATATCGGAAAAAAAGTAAAAGATATATCCTACTATGAAGAACATAGAGCTGCTTACACCAATTTTAAAGGCAAGCTACTCATGTGCGACGAGATGCTGCTACTGCGAATCGATGTTCACAATAGAAAATGTTAAAGTGCGCGACTATGACCACTTCACATGGCGGTGCATTGGGCCTGAATGCAATAGCTTTAATGTACAGCGCCGAAGACCAAATAAACTGGTTGTAATTTTTCCAAAACATAAGCTATGACGAAAATTTGACTTTCAAGAATTTGGAGTATAACAACAAAGAAATATACATTATTCCACAAAAAAATGAGAAAATTATATTATTATCGAAGAAGTTGGAATACAGATTTTTAGTGCTTTTGTTAATAATTTTCGTTTTATGTCTCAGTCTGGCATCCTTGGTCGATTACTTACCACCTTCAAAATTTAACAACTAAAAGAAGTTTTTCAACCCCAACTGACACTTGTCACACGAAATGAGTATTTCCTTACGACTACATCAACAGCTGGGAAAAGTTGAACGAGAAACAGCTGCCCCCTCAAGATGATTTTTACGACATGCCAAATACTCTGGAATCTTCGAGGATGATTATGCGCACGCCTAGGCAGTATGGTAAGCATTCCGGTGCACTTTAATAGGGGAATACAGCGATATATGCATCAATACAGGTGTCTTGCTCCTGGCCGATGTTTTCGAGAACTTTAGGGACCTCTGCATTTCCGCATACAAGCTCGACTGTGCAGACTATATCAGCACACCGGGGTTCACTTTTGATGCCATGTTTCGGGTTATGGGGTTACAACTCGAATTAATGAGCGGCTATGATATGTACATGTTCGTCGAGGACGGGATATGCGGTAGTGTGGCACAGTGCATAAAATGCATTTGCAAAGCCAATAACAATTATGAGCCTGAAACCTATGATCCAAGCAATCCAACGACATACCTGCAGTACCTGGACGCAAACAACTTGTCCGGATGGGCCATGAGTTTGCTGCTCCCAAGTACACAATTTTAAGTAGGCCGAGAACATAAAAATCGATGTCATCTCCATTCCAGACGAAGCTAATACTGGTTATATTATTGAAATCGACATAGAATATCCCACACACCTGCATGAAGACCACAAAGAGCTGCCATTCCTACCGGTCAACCAGTGTCCACCAGGCTCCAAGCACCGGAAACTGATGACTACTCTCGAAGACATAAAAAGTTATATCGTCCACTACCGCAACCTTAATTAAGTTGTATTACATGGATTAAGGATAAAGAAAATTCATCGTGCACTAGAATTCGAACAAAGTCCCTGTCTGAAACCCTACATCAAGTTCAACACAACAAAATATCAAGCTGATCAGAACGATTTCGAAAAAGAATGCTTTGAATTATTAAATAAGAGTACTTTTGGAAAACTTTAGTGAAATAAGCGAAAATGACTAAAACTTGAACTAGTGAGCAACGAGAAGAGAATCAAGAAGCTGACGATGATTTACGATGAAAATCTGTCCCTCCTTAATTTCAAAAATTAAAAAATCCTTTTTGACAAACCTACTTATGCAAGGTTCTCTGTTCTTGACTTGTCTAAAATGCTTATGCCCAAATTACGATATGATGTAATGAAGGTCATGTATGGATATGACATTGAGCTGGCCTACATGGAGACCAACTTGTTCCTGTGCGAGATACACGTCCCCAAATTTTACAATGATTTGGCCAGCGATCAAGATTTTAAAAACGAATTTGACACCAGCACCTACCTCACCACACACCCCTGCTACTCGGAAATAAAAAATAAAAAATTTGTTGATAAGTTCAAAGACGAATGCTATGAGGAAATAATGACAAAATTCGCAGGACTATGGACAAAGTTGCATTTGTACCAATTCAGTGGAAAAGTTGCGAAACTGGCAAAAGGAATACAACATGTGTAGTAAAAAATAAAATAAAATGTGAAGACTTTATTTCTCTTCTGGAGTAGCACTGTTTGATGAGGGTAAATGTTCGAACGGTAAGGTCGCACCAACACGAACTACATATATTCTGAATGCATAAATAAATTGGCCTTAACTTGGACTAATGAGAAGAGGCAGATAACAGAAGATGGCATACACACTCAGCCCTGTGGGTATGATGATGGCGATATGTAAACATATCTCACTATCAGCTGCAGCAATACACTGTAGCCCATGCAAGAGTATACATATCTTGTCAGGCATGCTATTAACGAATCATAATGATAGCTGTAGCCCATGCATGAAGAAGCATATCTTGTCATTTGTGTAGTTATCTTATTATCTCTGCTTTAGTATTTTTATTTTTTTTTATTTTTAACATACTACACACAATTCAGTATGCCCCAATGGTGTACATTTTTTTTGCAAGCGGCATTGTATTTAAAAANTTTTTTTTTAATTTTTAACATACTACACACAATTCAGTATGCCCCAATGGTGTACATTTTTTTTGCAAGCGGCATTGTATTTAAAAAATGTTGGCATAACATGCAAGGTGTGTCTCCCTTGTTTTGTTTTTTTCGTAGCGGCCACATATAATTTTTATGACACATTATGTAATCATTATTTTCAAACATAGATATGTTACTCTGCTCGATAGTATTTTATTAGTGTCTTGTGTTCGAGATTTTTTTCAATTCATCACACCGAGGTCATGAAACAACGACATAACATACTCTTCTCTGATAAAGGAAAAAAGGATAGGAAAGGGGACTGGTAATGTCCTTAATACAGGCCTTTCCCTGGGTGGGGGTGAATGAGGTCGGGATGCATAATATGAGGCAGTTCCTTGCCTCGGGAGTAAAAATCTGAAGCGATTTCACTCCCTCCTCAGTACCAGCAAAAATTATGATATATCTGAATAGACGATGTGATGGAGACTATAAAACGTAATGCCCTTTTTCTTTCAATGTGATATACTTGTCATTTTACTTCCATAATTCCCTATGAATAGGATTTGGCGCCTATGTTGTGCCTCCGACCCGTGAGTTACGAACCATTCACGGGGGGTTCAACACTTATCCTTGCTGGAATTATGAATGTAAAATGGTGGTTTCATCATACATACATAAAAAGTTATGTATGTGACAATGTTCTTACTATTCCTCCTCTCTCAACTCTCTTTCCGTTGAGCATGCGGTTTTCTGTTTTCTTTGTGTTCATTTGTCTGCTTTGTTTTAGTTTTTTAAGGTGTGTTGATTTCCATTCCAGCATCTTAACCCCACATACGCAGTACGGTCACGCAGTACTGAAGAAAAAAATATTTTTTCGAAAAAAAAAACCGAATACTGTTAGTTAAATAACTACATATAATTACTCGAAAAAAAAGTGCTAGCGATTGTACTGCATAGTCCCTGGTCCCAATGTCCGGGAAACCATGCAAATTGTCATGCCATGTGGAATGTAGAGGGGGAGGTAGATGCCGGAACGAAAGGGGTTGACTGCACCTCTTCCCCCACTCGAAATGAATGTGGCATTGACTCCCTGGAGATTTTGGTGGACGCACTCCAGATGGAGAAGAGAGATAACTACACTGAAGAACATGTATGGCAATATATGTATACATACATATATATTGTCTGATGTAAAGGAAATATTATGTTGAAAAAATGTTTTATTTCTAATATATATTCCTTTCCTTCCCATAAAAAAAATATTATAGCTTCAATGCTGGTTGTATAAAAAAAATTAAGTTATTAAAATAATGGTTACAAAAAAAGAATAAATTAAATTATTTTCCTCAACATATTAGAAAAAAAATTCTGTTGAATATTTTTTACCATTAAGAATTTATTTAAGCGAAAATAAATTTCGTATATTTAAAATTGATTTTGCCATTAATAATTCATTTAAAAGAAAATAAATTAAAAATATTAAAAAATTAATAGGTTAACATAAATAAAACATACATGTATTTTTCAAAAAAAAAATTTATTTAGTCCTCAGTCAATACAAACCATATGTATAATAAAATAGTTCATATAGTGCTCTACTTTAGAAGACTTACATGCATGGCTAAACAGTTCTTAAATCTCTGAATCGTAGTGATGATCATCGGTTCCCGATTGGTCATCCACCTCATCATAGCCACACTACAGATCTTTCACTTATTTATGAGTTGACTCCACTACTTCCACCCCACCAATGGTGGGACCACCGTCAACAGCAGGTCTGAAGGATCCAGCATCCACAACTCCAGGAATACAAGCTGCTGGGTGACGAAGGCGATTAGGTGCAGGTTTGCTTCCAGATCTGGAGGTAGAACCATCCATGGTAGGTACTGACACGAGCGCCTGGCATCAATGTTGTGCTCTGCAGCATCTGTTAGTCTAAGTGGATGCGTCCTTCTTGGAACTGGGATGCTGGGAGCAGACCAATGATTTATGCCCCACCTGGGACAGCTCCATGGCACAATCTAGCACATGGGTGATAGCAGGATTCTGTAACAGAGCGATTATTTGGTCCACAGTGCAGGGCAGATGCGTCTGCGGCATCATGTGGAACACGATTAATGCCGATGCTGCCAGACTGTCTACCTGAATCTGTCTTGGTTCGTAAACGACTGGAAAATGTATGAAACACCAATGCTGCATGGTGCCGCCATCGCAGGCCTCGGTGTAGGTGTGCATGTATTCATCTTCCACGATGAATCTGTATTCAATGCTACTATAGTCAGGCTTGATTCCTGCATAAATTCTCGTAAGATGGAACATTGCCATTGTGACGAACAGACCACTGCAATGCGACTAAATGAGCACACATCGAATGTTCTCCCTCTCATATATAATATAGATACTGATCAAGTGTGCCACCACACGAAAAATAAATTTTCTTACATTTTGTGTGACTTCGTGTATAGTCGTAACTCGTCGACTCACAGTCCAAGGATGAGGCACACCATTTACGCAGGAGCTGTGAGATCATCCACATACATGTCCAGTCAGGTTCTGACCTATCGCAGACGAGTCGCTGCTGGTCTTCGTAAAGTTTCGTCAGCTTGTGCAGCGAAGGGCAGCCGTACTCGAACTGCACGTCGATTATTTCGCTTTTTTACTAGTCACTCAACCATTTTTTTTCTGCTCGGGCCTCACATGTAAACTAGTCCTTGCGGATACTGCATCACCAATTCGCGCAGCCCGTTTCCCACTTGATAGTACGGAATCTTGCCTTCATCCCAGTCCAGTCCGTGGCAGTACTTGGTCAGCCAGTCGTTCGTCTTCTTGCTATTCTCGTATACTAGTTTCCATGAATTAAGAGGGGTGGAGCAGTAGGAGCTCATGCACATCCTTCCATCGTTGTCGTGTAGGACACTGCGATCTCATTGAGCGTGTACTCACTCTGGCTCTGGAAACCTTTCACATTACAGTACATCCTGATACAAACTGAGGTGAGAAATAGTGATCTTCTGGATTATATATGCTTAGCTCACTATGTTCCGCAGCCCCAAAAAGCAGTCGTAGCTCACTAATATATTGTGCAAAATCAAACGGTATGCAGCAGTGTCCGCAGTCATGTTTTCCTTGGAAATAATTTTTATACGACAATCCATCACATCATTTTGAACTAGCTCATTTTGTTTGGATGTGTCGAAGACCAGAAGAGGTGCCATTTCACTGAATTTGTCTGGGCTCAGGACGGGGTAGGACTCACGCTCATAGCAGGAGGCTTGAAACTGAGTATACATATAATACAGGAAGGTAAATAAATCTTGGTCGAAGGAGGAGTCCAAATCAACGAAAGTATAACTTTCGCTACACAACAAATTTTTTTTGTTATGGAAATTGCAGTGTTTGAAGTCGATTTGTCTCCTGAGATGCAGTGTTGCTTGTTCATTTTAAATGCCAGTACGATGTAACAGGGTTTTTCTGTTCTTGAAGATATATTCACGTCCCAGTGGTTTCGTGTGGCACAAGACAAGACCGGACAAGTAGTGTTCACGCAACAGTTTGTTAATATTGATGCATCGGAAATAGGGCTTGCATTTATTGATGCCGTCATTTTAATGGAATAAAGAATTACTTTATCTCCTGTAAAGGACTGAGGTGCGATGTTGAGAACTTTTACGTGTGTCAGAATGGGCTAGTTTTCACCCTAGGACGCAAGGCATTATTAACAAACACGAGAATGTGTCTGAACGTAATCGCCACTGTTCAAAACCGATTTGATGCATATTAGATTTTTTTCGTAAACATTTAAAGTGACGTTTTTCCATCGTGCTTGGTATTGACGGCAGTAGTATTTCAACAATTATTACCCTAGTCCATACATATCAGGTTTCATGAGAGGCTATTTTTGCGTGACATGCTACCCCGTCAATACCCCTGCTAATCAAAATCGAAGTGACGCTGCTCGGTGTGTGTTGAGAGAATATTCCGTAAATAAAAGAGGTTATAGTGAGTCATATCTGAGTGACTTTCCTCAATTTCTTCAGCGTATATGAGATTTCGTTCCAGCTCGAAGAGGTGCGAAAAAGAGAAGGGCTATGTAGACGATAATGAAGACAGTGTTGACGGTGAAAACATTGGCGATTTTTTCGACGTCCTCACACATCTCCTCCCAGTCTCTGCTGAAAAAAGTGTCGTGAATAATGCAGAAGACGACAAGAACACCAACTACATATTTCCTGAAGATCCCAATGGTCTTTTTGATAGACTCAGACATTTGATTGCCTTGCACAGTAAGGAGATATATTTAATTGCCGGTGAACTTAAGGAAAGGGGTTATATCGAATGAAACGATTGTGTACTATCCATAATCTCCCAATATCAGAGGAATGCAAAGAACTAATGCATGGAAAAATGAGGATAATACATCTATGTGCTCTTAGTTGTGCTCTTTTAATTTATGAAACCTGACCCTACTTCTTTTCCGAAAAACGTATAATTTTAGTTGTGTATCAAATCGAATGCAAGGATCTGTTTTAAATAAAAATGGAACGAGAAATTGCATTATGAGGAATATGTTTATGTCGGCTGAGCTTTGTTTGACAAACCAACGAACTGAAGAAGGAATGCTTTTGAGGAATGAAAGGGTGAATATCTAGGAGCGACCCTGCAGGGAATCGAACTTGTCTCGTCGTGTTGGGGGGAAGAGGCTGAGTGAAGAATAGGCTGGTGTTGAGGTGGACCTCCTGTGCGAAAATATGTGTACGAAAGAAAGGACGCTGTACGCGTAATCGTGATGGGAAACGAGTGCTCTAGCCACTGGAGCTTATGTGACACCGTAGAAGAGGTCATCGTTGCAAAATGGGCCTGGGGTGCCTTTTTCGATGGGGAGCCTGAACTGATGTTTCCAAATCTTCACAATTTCGCATATTGCAGTAGGCCTTCTGGCCTGAATAATATATTCTGCAGTTTGATAATTTTTTTAATTTTGCTTGGGTAGTAATAACTTATGTGCGTAAACATGAGTATTTTATTATATTGTTGTGAATCTATTGTTTAAGTACTTGCATTATACGAAGTTTTGTATCCTCATGGCATCGCGACGGGCTGATAGAGCGCAAATATGCTAGCAAGCATCATAACTATTTCTGGGCATGATGGAGGTGCACAAAGTTTGTTGCAAAAATAAACACCGATAATGGGTGTGTCAGCTCTCGCATCTGATCTCTCGAAAATGTATCGTTCGTATGTCTATGTGATGCACTGGCAAGCCTGGGCTGAAACATTGCCAAAATGCATATGTATCTCTGCAGGTTGATTGAGAACTGGGGACTAATTTAGAATCGGTATTTAGTTATGATATTATGACGCGTTCTCTGTAATTAAAAAAAAATTATATTAGGGGACTTGACATTTTTAATTTTTATTTTTTATTTCAATGGTCAGGTTTATGGTGTGTGAACAAAGATGATTCCTCTGAAGGTTCAATATTAATACAACTTAAAAATACTAGGGGCTTTTCACCTCGGAATATCGCTTCGATTCGAAAATATAAATATGTAGTACTGTTCGGGGCATGAAGTGTATTATACATATTAACTTCGTTAGTGGGCAATTTTTTCCCCTTATTTCAGTAATGAGTGGCCAGTTTTCTCCTACCTTAATTTGGTTTCATGCACGCGCGTGTGTGAATATACACACACACATATATATATATATATACACACATAAATATACACACATATTTATACATATATAAACACACAAATATATATATATACACACAAATATATATATACACACACACAAATATATATATATATTCACACACATATATATATATAATCGGTGCAAAATTGTCTTAGGTTCTTCCGTCGCGACAAGGGTTAACTATTTTATTAATAAAAATAGGTTTACACTCGTATTTGCAGATGTGATCGGGCCGAATATTCAGTGAGATTTTCTCCCAAACGGTTTAACTTCAATTGACCACTGTGTACATGAGTATGGAAATATTTCTATGTATATGCATCATGAAAGGACTTGTTAGAAGGATTACGAAGAGAATAATAATGACCCGGTTCGGTATATATTCCTAGAGTTATCAGACTGGCCAACAACGTATCCTGTGCGAAATTTTAACTTTAAATACCTTTAAAATGCAAAATGGTATTTCGGTATGCCTAAAATATGGTAGCCATTGCTGATACTAAATAAATCTTTGTGCTCAATATAGTGATTTTTTTTTAGTTAATATATACACATTTTTCTGCATTATGGGTTGCCATTTTCTAATGTTTTTTGTCCTCGAAACCTGGATGGCTCGTGATTATGAAAGCCCGATGCTGCGGATTTGATGTGAGAGAAAATGGCGCAATACCCGTCCTCTTATAATTAAAAATATAAATATATTTTATTCGTGACTGTATTAGATTCTCGTAAAATGGTAGCGTGAGTATACATTATATAGATGGTGTGCAAGCTAAAATACTAATAAAAGTAAATTTTTTACTATTTTGAGAAGGAGCGAGATGCTAGAGTAAGCGGGAATAAGTAAGGACTCGACCAAGAAACAATCACGGCATTCACCTCGAGTGATTTTTAAAATATAAATTGCGGCCGAACAAGTCGAGTATCGAACCCGGGCCCCCTTGAACATGGATCTCCTCTGGTGCAGACTTGTTCGTGGAGATATCTGTGTTTATTATCCTATGCGTTAAGGCCCCCTCCCCCCCAGAGGACAAGTCATTCTTCATCTGTAACACCACAGCTCTCCAGTGGTCAGTGCGATAGGGCAAAGTCAAGTCCAATTCAACACCTAGTGCAGCGCGGCTGGACGTGTGCGTGAGCTCAGATTACGACTGCACGTGCCTATTTCTGTAATGGGTCTCGTGATCTCTTATTTAAGTATGCTTTTGTCCTAATAGTTTATTAATGCGTCTATCAGTCTCGCCTGCAATTGGGATATTTCGGGGTCTGTGTGTGTAGGCGTGTGTGTGAGTTTGACGTATGAGCAAGTGGAGAATGATCGTTTTTTCCCCTTAATTCTTCGTTTCACAGCATCACAAAGTATATTTGGTTTAGCCAGAATTAATTAAAATTTCATATTCAATTTTTTTAAACGAAAAAAAAAAAAACAAAGAAGGAGCTGAGTCAGAATTTATTTACAAAAAAAATTGTACATTGATATAATTTTCTACATTCTAAAGGGTTTAACATAACTGCAAAATTGCATGGTATCCGTAATGCGCTGGCTGCAATATGCTCAAATTTTTTTCGCACTTGTGAAGTCTTTCCTTATATGTATCGACGAGGTTGAAGGGTGGAGAATGAGAGATGTATGCGCGTGTCTTTCCTGGAAATCGTACTGTGGTATAAATCTGCATAGTAGACTAGCTACTCGGTTTACTCGGTTTTAGTTCGCGTAATTCATAATGAGTGAATACTATTGACACCTGCTGTATTAGAGGCCACACACATATACATACACATGTTCGCATGTCACTTTTAATTAGGGTAAAGTCACGTAGCAGTGCGTTGGGACTCTGTGAAGGAGGGTGGGGGTGATTAACCCCGTGATTTCGAGAGTGCACAGGAATGTATGAAAATACGGAAATCTTTTTGCCGAAGGAAACTGGCTTTTAAGTTTTTTGCACTTGTACCTATACGATAGTGTCTCCTCAAGGTATATAATTTTCCCTGCTAAACATACTACATGTGTATTATTTATACGTATGAAGAATTTTATATGCAGACACTGGGTGCTAGAAAATCGCCGCACGTGGAGTAACCATATGGGTTTTTTTTTCCCCACTGCCTAAATTTCCTAGTGTACTGATTTTAAACTTGGGAGGAAATGTTTTTAATGATGAGCGTCTTACCTGGGTTAGGAGGAATGCATAGGATCTTTCACTGAGCATATCACATACCGTGTGGGGTAGGGAAGTGATTTTAATACTGATTTTGGGATTTTAGAGCCATCATTACTTTATAGAAAGCATCATATACCATGCGTACACGACACATAATTTGTTTTCCAAATCCTTAATTTATTTTTTAAATAATTACATTCGTACAGGTAAAATATATACATAAGTTCTGTTAGTGGTGGCTAGAGTCTCATTGAATATTTTTTAATATAAATTATAACAAAACTTATTTACTAAATAGTTTATGTTATTTAAATTACAACATAACTGATATACTAATAATGTTCTTCACCAACAGTGTTTTTTTTAAACTTACATGAGCAGTACATAACTCGAGATAAAATAGTAATCTAAATATTGTTTTAAACATATTAATTTATACCCACACATTACAATATTATTATTATTGTTCTGCATAATTCAAGGAATACTTTTTTTACACGTGTTCCTTTTTTGAGTCTTGGAGGGCATTACACACGTAATTTATTATTTTTTAAAATGCACAATTGGGTTCCCCATATACTTTTTTTTTGTTCCGCGGGTTATTATAACTCTGCAATCTTAGGGCTTCGGCGTTGTACGGGACACAGCAATATCTTGGATTTTTGCACTCGTGAAGTTTTGTGGCGTACGTCTCGACGAGCTGTCGAAACGGCGGGCAGCAGCAAGGCTTGTGAAGGTCTACAAAGTTCGTTCCGATGGGGCACGCATTTTGAATCGCCGACTCTTGGCGTCTTTCAAACACACACACAATATAATAGAGAATTATGGCAGAGTCCAGCTCGGAATTTCCCCGTACGGAATATTTCCCTCGTCCCACCTTAGTCCATCCGTTTCGTACGTCTGAAGGCGATACGTCTGTTGCGTGGTCCGGTCAAGGTGCTTCCATGGAGACGGGGGTAAAAAACATGAAAATATATAGTACCTATTTAATGATTTTTAAATAATTCTTAATAATATTTAATGCTTCTTTTACATAATTTTTAAAATAAATGTTTAGAATTTTTTTGGATATTTTTTTTGGATTGTTTAGGTTTTCAAGGTCAAAGGTCACCGGTTTCAATGCCAAAGGTCACCGGTATATACTCCTGAATCCAAGATGTTCGCCGCATGGCCGGAATGGCAGAGCACAAACAGCTCCAACGCTCCAGTCCCAGGTCCCGATGTGCCAAAACCCCCATATCCGTCTACTAGCTCATTTTTAAAATATTTCTAATAATTTCACTGTTTTATTTAATAGATGCATGAAAAAACTTATCAGACCTACGACAATACTAATTTTGCATATGATGGAAGAACACACAGTATGCCTACATATAGATCTTGAGCAGGGCTTTCAGAAGAACTTAGTTTACCACGAACAGCTTATATGGGAATGGGCCTTGTTTCTAGCTGGCTACCGCGTACTGCGAAAGACTCCCTAGTGGCTGGGCTGCCAGCTGGAGAGTAAGTTACCCGGAGCTGGTTGGCGCCGTCGTTCCGACATATCGCTGGCCAGTGACACCATATATATATATATATATGATCCAGGAGGGGAGGGCAGAAAAGTTAGAAAGACCAAAACATCGAAACACGGCCCTTTACAAAATCCGAGCTCTGAGTGCCTAGTACTTCTTGCCCCGCAACCCAACCATATATCTTAACTATCTGGCTGTCAGGGGCAACGAAAGAGAGGACACTTAAGTGATACATTACATTCGGCAGTCAATAGGAACATAATTCGAGTGACGGTATACTTTGTTGGTCTTCGGAGAGTAAGCAGATATGAACAATGGCAGAGGTAAGTAACAAAATACTGAAAGACACAAAGTTCGAATGACGATAAGATTTAAATCGGAAAACGCATAAAGACATGAGTTCGAAAATAGAAATAGGTGACAGACAAAAAGGTTGAAACCACAAAATATCGGGGAAAAAAGGTGGAAAGTCTCAAAGTTCGAATCACGAAAAGATGGAAAACGAAAAAAATGTAGAAGTTCTGAAAAATCAAAAACAGAAAATGGTGAGGGACAAAAATGCGGAAAGCAAAAAATATCGAAAGACAAAACGAAATAATGTTTGAAATGTCGATAAGCTTAATACTTTCGATGTTTCGGTAGCGATCCCTTGTGGAGCTTGGGGAAGTATGGAGGGGGCAGATGGCCGATCACCTCAACTCACAAGGGATAACCATAGCCCCTCCCCCGTAATTCCGCTTGGCCGACTTGCCACCGCAGGAGTCTCTCACTCTCTGGCCTCCCTCGAGGCTTCACGTCCTTAGCTAACCTCCGGGGAGTAGTCGGTTGAGCACTGGCTTTAAGGTAGAAGTAGATTAGTTTCCGATGGAGCACTGCACCTAAATGAAAAAAAACCAGAACTCATGAAAAAACAGTACACCTACAACCAACATTGTCAGAAAAGTACGATTTATCGTGCAATATGAAAGAAGACTGCGTACAGTTTGTACAGCTGTTGAATATTTTTTTCCTAGAATTAACTTATTTACATATGTAAAGAAAATCAATTAATAAGAGATGTTTAAATGAAATTTAAGCTTATTTTGGTTTGGATGCTTCGGAAAACATATTTTGCAAGAACGCCTTCGTCAGGAAATCATACAGATATATTTGGAAATGTGATTTAACTCGGCAACGTTAACAAAATATCTCGAAAGAATGCGGTCGCGGTTCTTAACCTTGCTCAAGGAGATATGACTGAGACGGGGAAGGTCTAACGAGCCAATCACAGAAAAGCAACAGTGTCACCGATACTTAGTGTATAGTCTGCGTGCATGTAAAGCGAACACGTCAGTCTCGCGGGAGGTGTTCACTAAAGAGAAAGTCATGGCATGTTCGAGTAAAAAACTTCCTACTATTTACTGTGAAGTCCGAGAAATTACTGGTAACGTATTTGCGTTTAATGATAACGAGACAGTTTCTGGAAGACATACTTATCCCATAGAAAATGCCACGAAACGAGCAGCAGCTGTTACAGGAAAACAGATGGCGTATATATGCAAAATACGCAAGAAAGTGAGTGTATGAAAACTAGCAAATAAAACAAGCATGTATACCAGGGACCAAAAAAAAAAAGAAGACGAGTAGCTGGGCATGACTTTGATTTGTGCAGTGCGCGTTGTTCGATGTTCAATTCAAAACTTTTGTTGCTCACAGGAGAAAGGTACCTACTTTAAAAATCCTGTACTGCAAAAATACAAGAATGGCTGAACCTCAAGGTAAACAATATTACTTATGAAAGAAATTTCTAAAGCACAACTACTTTGCCCTATTAATTGTCAACACCTTTCTACCAAGTATTATGTAGACGAACTTCTTGAAGCAGCCACGAAGAAATCAGGGTACCGCCATATCACTGTAATTTTAATGCCATAGTATATATATGGAACACTGTCAAGTCTCGTTTACCTGATAAAATGTATAGCAAAGTGCCGACTAGATAAAAGCGTTTACGAAGCTATAAACAGTATTTCAGAAAACTACTGGAAAATGGCTGTGGCACATGTAAAAAGAGAAGAAGCAGAATATTGAAAAAAAAACGATAGTTGCGTGGAAGAAGAAATAGAAAAAAAATTGTAATAAGTGTGGGTGGTGACAGCGAAAATGACAGTGAAAGAGATGGTTGTCATGATCTCAGTTGTTGTGGTAGCAATTGTGGTGCAAAACGTTTGGTGCACTTTCAGGAGTCGAAGAACGCATAGAAAACGGCACGATTGAAACGACGGTGATTTGATTAACAGTGAACATTTAAAGTTTTACTGATGTTTCGAGTGCCGTGTAACATAATATGCAAGTTTTCAAGTTGCGTCTTTTGAGGCGTCTTATTATGTATTACAATTCCCTCTTTTGGTAGATGGATTCCAAGGAACATATCTGGACAGGTGTGCCTTTATTAATATCATCTTCCTTGTGGTACAAGTTTCAATCATGTTTCTGTGTTTACAGATTTGCTCCTATCGATTATTTGAGCCCTAATAAAATTTTTCTACCATTTTCAAGAAATATTTTAAATTGTATTTGCACGCATGGCAGTTTATGGATTTTAAAACAGCATAAATTTTAATAAAACATGATAAAGGTTAAACAATGGAGATTGTGTATTCTTTAAACACAATTAATGGTTGATACAAAATAATTTTTACTGCGAATAATTTTTGTAGGTCTGCCAAATGAATTCAAGTTTATGTATTTTGTGCATATTATTAATAAAGCTTTAGATTTGAAGCTTGTCCTCTCTCATATTTATTGTTTAACACCAGGAAGACGTTNACTGTGCATATTATTAATAAAGCTTTAGATTTGAAGCTTGTCCTCTCTCATATTTATTGTTTAACACCAGGAAGACGTTTAGCTGTTATTCCAACAAATATATCTTTAATCACAAAAAAATTGAAACGGTATTATCATATGAAGTTCTTATTCGCCTCGAATGCACATTATTACAAATGTCACTGTGATGGATCTGTATACTCGGGGAGCATTAAACCATTCAAACCTCGTATGTCATATGATAAACGATAGGGAAACCACAGTACCTTTTTGACATTCTCGAATATGTTATGTCGCAGACGGTCCGCAGTAATTTCTACTGACTGTACCATTCTTCCTCGCCGTACGTCGCGCGAAGAGTGGAAGAGTTGCATTTCCCCCTTACGGGATCATTTATTAATTTGGTCGCACAATAACTTCAGCTGACCAAATGATGTAGTTTTCTAAACATTCCTAAGTATTTTTCAATTGTATGTAATAATAATGTATTAATAGTGTTTACAAATATTTGTAATAATGGATTTCATACACAGCTATTTCAGCGACGAATAACTGAAACAAAATGTACATAAAATCAGTTACTAGAATTTTCTTTTAAACATTAGTGCTAATATTTTCATACAAAGAACCACAATTATTATTATGACTTCCCTAATTGATGAAGTGTGTGGTTTTTTACATTGTATTCCCTAAACCATTCAAAATGGAAATGCGTTAAAATTTTATTTAAATTAAACTGTTATCACTTAATGTTTTAAAGCATTTAAATAAGTTAATTTTACAAAAATGTTCATTATGTTACGAGTTCTTCTTTCCTTCTTTTATCATATGTATAATGAATCATAATTTTCTGACAATAATTGTGTAGTGTGCATACTAATTTTTATGAGTACTGCATGCAGTACAGTCGCGTTCAGTCCTCCATTGGAAGGCGCTGTACTACTTCTTTAAAACCTGTTTTGTGATGATGGATGTGCCGTTATTGCCATTGTTTTATTACGTATTTCGTAAGTATTACGTAAGCCTACATATTTCTTTGCTCTCACCGAACATTCAACCGAAGAAGCATAAAACTGGGGAAGTATGCAGACACAAATAAAAGAAGTAAATAAATCTATGGCATATGACACCTGAACCGCACATCCCCCGTGGTTAACATAAGCCAAGATAGGCAAAATGTTTCTTCCTGATTTCCTTGAAACGAAAGTTTTGCGTCTAACATCTTATATTTTTTAAGTGAGAAAATTTTGTAACAATAATAATAAGAAAAAATTAATCAAAAACATGTTCTTAGATATAACAAATATTAACACAAAATAGTACGCTCTCAATGAATCAAAAACGTGCATGACATGAACAACAAAATTTTAATTAAATAAGGATAAAGATGTAATTTTTTTTTACTTATTCAAGTGGCAGAAATTATGAAACATGTGAGCAAATTTAGAGACTAACGGGCTACCCTGAGATTTTTCGTCGAAGATTTCTTGAGATTTTAAATAGATATATTCGTGCATACAGCTAGGATATTACGTTCATAGTGTCAAGTAGCATCTTTGGCTAATGTGTATATATGAGTGAACAGACACCCCCACCTCGAAATAAATGGCACTACCTAATTTATTAAGGTAACCTGATAATATGGAACAATTTAACAACTGACCTATTCCTTTCATTTACTAATTTATAGGTATACAGCAAAGTTGTGCAGTCATTTTGGTGGTACTTCTTTAACTTATTCTTACAATATAAGAAAATTATATTTTTGAACACTACATAACATGCTGCATTAACACGGAAATGGGGGCCTAAGGCAGCATGTTACCACTTTGCTGCCGGAGCCTAAATGTTAAGTTGTCATAAATGTACTGTCGTGTGACGGTTTAGGAATATGAGAGTGACGCTGGCCCACAACC
>NQII01000513.1:122932-153965 GCA_002778355.1 Clitarchus hookeri
AAGAAATAGCTGACGAGAGTAAGCTAGGGACAAGGCATTGTTCTGCGTCCTACCCCGTCCCCCCCACAAGGCGACACGTGCCGACAATTAATGGTGGAGGCTGGCGAGCATAAAAACCCCTTTTCGAGAGTAGTCGGAGATCAGTTCATTAGTACCGCGCAGAGAGGTCAGTCAGTCAATTATTACCGCCAGAGACGTTAGTTCGAGAGAGCAGTCAGTCGAAGATCGCCGAGCAGAGGTCAGGGGTTCGGACCCCTGGCCACGTCAGTAGAACATCACCACAGTGAGACGGCAGCAACTGCGGCCTTGCCAAGGCCGCCCATCGCCGGAGCTCATCCCCAGATGACACCTCTCAAGTGTTGGATGTGTTAGTTTGCTTCCCAACTGTGGGGCGTACACAGCCTAGCGTCAATACAAATATGAAATAACATGCTAAAGCGCGTGACTGGCAGCTATAACCGAATAACCACACATTACCCCATTATATGTAGAGGGAATGGAGGGTCACTGTACACAATTAAAGAAAAATTTCACTAATAATTTTACTGAAGATTACTCATAAATATTTGGAAATGTGATGACCCCAAATGATTAGATAGTGGAGTTTTCTTACAATTTCAAAGTTTTTCAAACCTTTACTTTACAAAATAATAAATATTTTATTTTTGTAAAGTAAGAGTTAGGAACTTAGTCTAATTTTACTGATGTGGGTGTCTAGACACCACTACTAACAAAAATATATTCAATTTCCCATTTAATTTGAACAAAAAGTACCTCATAGGCCCATACCATACCCATTTAGCTATTAGAAAGAATTATAGATAAAAGTGAATTCTAAGAGATGATTAAGGGTAAAAGCCACATTCAACGGGTGATATCTTCTTAAATCTTGCTGACAGCAGCGTGAGAATCAAGTTATAAATATGTAGTGAAAAACAATACTTTCGATTGTCCGTATTTTGTAGTGGTACTTTGTGACTTCATCTATCAGAGATGGTCTTTGTCGCCTATAATAATTAAACAAAGCGAGGTGCCGAGCTCCGTAATGCAGGTGGTTGCGTGCCGGCTTACGACGCAAGGGACTCCGGGTTCGAGTCCCGGGTAAAGCATAAGTGTCAATTTGTGATCGTTCTCCTAGTGCTGTCTGAATCACGGTCTATGAGAACTCTTCCTGTTTACGAGAAATGTTACTAATAAATAAGAATTTTTACATCCATTGCAAAGTATTAATAAAAAAGGTTGCCACAGTATTAACCCATTTGATTTGCATTCGGGAGGACCCGGATTCAATTCCCTGCCCAGCCAGCCTGGTTTCTTCGCTTTCCACGTTTTCCCAAAACTACTTCAGGAAAACGCCAAAGATGTTCATGATGAAAAATTCCTTCCCAGATTCACATGTTCGTACAATTTATTCTGTTTGTAATAATCTTTGAATCGACGACGAGGTACGCCATACAAAAATTATTACAAACAATTTTAATTATTTTTAGTGAACGTGCAACGAGTTCGAAACTAGCTAACTGCTGCGGAAACCATCACTTTCTTATCCTAACGTTGAAGAAATATTTTTACTGCCTAGCAAGTTCAGGTCACCAAAATCTGAAGGTGCAGGAAAAAATTGGAAGGGCTGATACCTCGTGGATACAAACAGCAGTTCTTTATTTTATAACAGAGAAGCATTTTCCCGTATATTAATGGAATGTAATACGTGTGCAGTATTGGCTTCAGAAAACAGTTTTCCAAGGTTATAATTATGCAGATACACATGTATAGTCACTGTGAAGCCATATATTTACGCACAGCTCATATATATTTCTGGGTCCCATTGGTGCTAACTAGCATATCCCATCTGCTTTTCGTAATGAAGGGATACTGCGTACTTGCAGTGGTAATGTAAATAGTTCCCCATTTCCTCCACATTCTCATGTGTCTAAGAATAATTTACGAGATTTTGTTCCAGCAACCGTCCTGGTGTTGTACACAACCAATATTTTTTTTGGTGGGGGTGGAGAAAGGGGAATAAATGCCTTTAAAATATTATGTAGCGTTAAAAGTTTGGCTTCTATAAATATCCTGGTTTCATTTAGCTGACAAAAGAGAGCCACAATCAGTTCGATGTTATAGTCTGTTCACGGTATCTTCACACCTTTTTGAATCAAACTTTAGAGAAATCACCCCATGTATGACGTATTTGGTTGTTTCCTCAATTATGGCACGCTCCACAACCTTTTTATATTTCTTTTAACATGATAGTATGTTTATTATAATTAAACATTTACTAATATTTTGTTCGTAAATTATAATATATATTTTATTTAATATGAATAAAAACGGGGAGAAAATTAGCATGTTGGTAATGCCTAGTAAGGAATAATTCTCATTCAAAATATTATTAAAGTGTGTTCGCACAAATGCGGTTCGCTGTACCTTTTGCGTAATTTACAAGAGTTTGTTAAGCTTTGTTTCCAAGAGGCGGAGGAATAACATCGAAAGTAGAACTTTAGCAGCGCTTCAGAAAAATTGCAAGTAACCGTGAATGGAGTATAGCTATTTGCGGCACATTGATGCATAGGCAAAAATCTTATAATTTAATGTAAGCTAAATAATATCTGAAAGCAATCATTGACAGTGTGGCATCTAGTGAAAATAAAATTTCTTCATAGAAATTTAAAAAAGAAGCTAANATCTGAAAGCAATCATTGACAGTGTGGCATCTAGTGAAAATAAAATTTCTTCATAGAAATTTAAAAAAGAAGCTAATCAATTTTTTATTTAGAATAACATTTTTTTTAACAAGACTGCAATTCGCGAAAACGAGAGTTTCCATAAAAAGGGTGACACACGTCTTGAGTTGTAGATAGATCAGATTTTGACTTAGGGCTTGACTTCACCTCTTTTGCAGAAATTCTTCGTTTTTGTGTCATAAATTTCTGATTCAGAGTAATTGCTGACAATGTACGATTATAGAAAATGTACATTTTTCGAGCTGCTAANGTGTCATAAATTTCTGATTCAGAGTAATTGCTGACAATGTACGATTATAGAAAATGTACATTTTTCGAGCTGCTAAATATTTTTGTGCTTAATTTCCATTGTGTGTTATCGGCTACTTGTAAAATGTCAGAAAATAATTATATTTTTTTCGTAAGTTTCTGCCTATTTACAAATAGGAAATAACACAAAGTGAAAATTAGACACAAAAATATGAGCTAACTGGTACATTGTAAATTTTATATAATCAAACATTTCAATAATAGACTACATCTGAAACTGTAATTAGGACACTAACACACAGAATTTTTGCATAGTAGGTGAAGCCCAGACTTAAAAGTACGGGGCCCTGATATATGTATTTTTTTTTTCTTTTCGCATTCCTTGCACAGCGATAGGGGCGACAATAACACGCGCGACCAGTGGCCCATCGCTTCTACGTGCAATGCGCTGAACCTGCGTGCAGTACTTGCGCTGTTACGCTTTCCTCTGCAAATCAGATTAACAGTGGGGAATTATTACACGTGATAAAAGCACATAGATTGAACTACGACTGCACCGTTTTACTTTTCTCCTACCTGTTAAGGAAATTGCATGCAAGCTCTAAAAGTGTTATTACTATTTTTTCTCTTGGAATAAACTTATCAATATAAAAACAACACTTTAGGGGCTAAGATAATATTTTTCCTTTTACCCTTTCTGGCAAAAAGTAGTTTTCTCAGAACATTTATTTGCTGAGATACGTGTAAACGCGCAAACAACGAATGTAGGTACAGAAAATATGACCGGACCACTAACTATTAAGGTTCCCGCCTACCTGGAGCTTTTTCCGCGTTTGAGGCCAAGAAGCGTGGGATCAATAAGGGCGACACTGCCACGCACCTCAATTGCGCTATCTTCGATAAGCGCGAGGCTCTGAATTGACGTGAAGTGTTCTAGTTGAGGATTTTCAGCGGTGACCCTATTATATTATTGGTGGAAAGTATGTAGCAAGGTTCCAGTACACGGCCCTTAGTATTTTTGTATGGATCTGACGTCTATATTTTTAGATACAACGCTTTGGAAAAGCAGGTTTTAGCAATTTTGGAGTACTCTGAAATGATGTTTATAATGTACGTGCCGTCGTGAAAGCACTCCACAGCCCTCGTCTGAAGTGTGTTCCTTTAGTAGATCAGCACATTGGACGCACGTTTAGTAGTTTCGTTGATAAACGTGTATTTCAAACTCCCTGCAACGTAGTTCAAGCGCCATGCAGGCAGAAACCTTGCTGCAACAGTGTCTGNCAATTCTTACGCATTGTATGTGATGATATTGTCCTCCAACAAAAAAAAATTTCTACTTTATATTTTTTGAATAATTTGATGTCAAATACAAAATCCTTTTTTTTTTTTTTGCAGCCGTAATATAAAGTACTAACTAAATTATACAGATGAAAAAATTTACGACACTAACTTATGTCGTGCGCTACTCCTTGACATATATGTAATCACGAAATGATAGTTAACACATTTAAAAATGTTAACAATATGCAAACTTTTTTATATTTAACAACTCTTATTTCAAATATATTTGGTGATTACATATGTGTCACGCGGTATACAATGGGATCCGTTAATTTTGTAAATTTTTTCATATGCTCAACTTAGTGTTTTTTATTACTGCTGCAACAAAACCGAAACTTTTTGTATTTGGCATCAAATTATTAAAAAAAAATAATACTTCAAAAAAATTGTATTCGAGGAAAACTTCATCACATACAATGCGTACGAGTTGAACAATATTTGGTACAGATATAAAATTGTTAATATTTTGGAATGACACCCTTAAGAGTGTCACAGGGAAATACCGTTATTCTCGCCGTGTGTGGGTGCGGGAACTGGAGTCTGAGGAGATACGCCGCGTGTTTCAAGGAAGCAGGCGCAGTGGAGCGTG
Source organism: Clitarchus hookeri (assembly GCA_002778355.1). Lineage (NCBI taxonomy): Eukaryota > Metazoa > Arthropoda > Insecta > Phasmatodea > Phasmatidae > Clitarchus > Clitarchus hookeri. Next base: position 127,856 of record NQII01000513.1, read on the forward strand.
CGAGGAACGCGTGCTAACCGCCAGACCTGCAAACCTGGACGTCTGCTCGGCGACGACGCGGCAGGATGCGGGGACCTTGAGGAATGGCGGCTCGTCCAATCATCGCCGAGCAAACAAGCGCCGCTGTGAACACAGATTAAACATGGCGGCTTGATAATGTGCCGCGCCGCCTCCTATCAATATTTATTGGCTTTCCGGGCTCTCGACGAGCCTCGCTCGCGCACACACGCGCTGGCGCGGAGGGAATCTCGCTAAATGCGCGTGATAATGCGGCGAGGCAATATGACAAGGGATTGGCGAGGGGAAGGGTGTCCAAACTACGGCCCGTCGCCAAGACGAATCGCAGCTCAGCCGGCGCAGTGATTGGATGGCCATGGCTGTCCATACAACGTCCACAGACCAGAACTGTTGAGAATACACAAGTGATAAGGTGGCGTGATCTCTGAAGCCCATCGTCGTCAGCAATTTACTAGCAATACAGCTATAGAAACGATTCCGTAAGGTATATTTATGTATTCATTATGGGTGCTAAAGAGTGGGGATATATTATATGTGTGTACACTAATTTTTTCAATCATGTTGTTGCATGATTAATTACGCCATAACTCAAAATACTTACCAGGTCCATCAATAATACCTTTCCCCTAAAGTTTTATAAATTGCAAAACAGTTATTTTTTTATATTTACTGATTTCGTAGTTTCTATACGCTATAATTCGGAATAGTCACCAATTTTTGATTCAGAATGCGTAACCAATCGGTTCGTGACATTAAAGTAATTAACCATCGACACAGCGCGTACAACTTTAGCACAAAAGGAACTTCCAAGATAATTATCTTATGTCGTGTCCATAAGCTGTGGAGATGTAGGTTTTCGATACGCGGAGTTCTGAGTGAACCATGAATGTGATTGTCAGAGTTAAAGTTTGAGCTAATTTTGTAATGTAGTCCTGCTGCTCACTTCCCAATCATGAACCATAATTCTTTAAAATTTCGCTAGCGAAATTGTACGAATGCCTCGAAATTCATATTTTTCAACACCAGGTCTTCAACTTACAATGCGCTGCACGTCAAATAAATTACAAAAACCAAAGTTTGAAACAATTTTCGAGTTCATTTGAGAACTGGTGGTTACGACTAGGAAAAAGAGCACGTTTCACCAATTTTTGCGAATTGATTAGAATTTATTAGACATGCCTTGCAGGATTCGGTCAGTAGCAACCGTGCAAGTAAAATTGATGACATCCCGTGAAATTTTGTCTAAGATTAAACCGGCCATCTACTGTTGCAATAGTCTAATAACAAATACGTGAAGTTCAAGTCTACAGGTGTATGTGCAGTTTAAGGACTACGGAAAGTTATAGCTGTATGTGAAATTCCAAAACATAAAATAAAGAACTGAATTTGAACTAAGATTTATATTTCGATAAGGTTTGTATTATTAACTATATATTTTAATTAACGAAACCATTATATACATACATACACGATAACATGTATAGTTCCGTATAAAAAAATTAATGAATTACTTTGAATAATAACGTATAATAACCACAGAATCAGTACATATGCAAAAATTACAGTTTAACAATTTACAAAACTTTACTATTTAAAACTCTACGATAATAAAAAAATATAAAATAAAGGACTTAATTTCAAACTAATTTTATTTTCTTGAAAGTTAGAAACTTTTGTTGTTTAAATTATTATTTTCTTCAAGCTGTTGAAGAGATCGATGCTCTGTAGCCTGAAACATAGAGATAATTGCCAGAGATATTGCTCATTAGATGTGCAAATCTACGTGGATTAGCGAGTATTTATATTTGCTACACGTATCTTTGTGCGTTTAGGCAATAAATGTCACCTTGTTATTGTATCTCTGTTGTTGCTTCACTCTTAGAAATGTTTCCCAAATTTGTCATATTATTTTACATCACACGCTTTCTGAGAAAACATGAAAAGTGAAGTATTTCACCTTGCATCCACGATAGCTTTCATATATTTGTTCAGGAAGGATTCAGATGCGTAGTGAAGTTCTTAATCATGTAACAGTTGAATCTCTAAAATTGCGGACAGGTGCATGGTAAACGTGGCCTGAAAACTTCAATTACACTTACATTTCCTGAAACATTTTTAGAGTGTGGTTCCGTTTATTGCCTATGAAACTAGGTAAGTACGCATAGACGAAATAGCGTGGCGGTTACTTTGATGTGGACGTCTCCATTCTCTGATTGGCTGCGCGAAGCCCTGGGAACGAGTGTCGTGCATGGTTGGCTACTGGATGCTGCTCAAGGTTCCTTACTGGCTGGGCTGCCGGCTGGCGAGAAGGCTACTATATAGCGCCCCACTCTTCGATTGCAGTACAGTGTGGATGGCGCGCTCACTGTTGACAGATTAATCCAGCTTTGCGGCGTAACTGGCAGGCAGGGTAAAAAATAGGTGGCATAGTAAATGTCCTCATTAAGCGAATGTTATCTGTTTACATCCCTCACAACTCTTAATCCAATCCTGCGACGCAAAGCTAAGCGGTTCCCTTGAAACTGAAACCTGTGAGGAACCCTATCATTGTGATTGCATGACGCGCACACAAAGAAAATGGCATATTTTTTGAGGTTGCCAAAAAGATAACTTATCAGGCAAAAGTGCACGCAGGAACATGGACAGCGTTAACGACAGAAATCATGTACTGGAAAGAGAGAGTGAATGTCCATTATACCGCACACCGCAATATAAGAGTGAGACGCTCTATATGCGCTGATTGGAGAAAGGCGTTGCAACATATGTTGCTGGCCAGTGAGATCATGTTGACGGCGTGTGAGGCTGAAGTTCGCCTCGGAAGCTGCTGTTTCACCTCTGTATTCCTAAGTACTCTATACCTACAGTCCATTCATGGGTACTTATAACTTTTCTGAAGTCCAGTTAAAGTTCTACTTCCAGAATATTCCTCCACCCCATGTAAAAAAAAGCTTTTCCGAGTCTAGAAAATTACACTGTATTCGTGCGCACTCAGTGTAATAATATTTTGCAAGACATCTAGTTCTTATTAGGCATTACAAACACATATATTATTAACTTTAAATGAAATAGTATAATTTATAGGTAAACTATTATTAAACGTTCAATTCAACCAAAATAACGTACTTTTAAACTAACAACAAGCGTAAAATTCTGGTGATACATGGCATATTTAGGAAACAGCCAAACAAGTCATACATTGGGTGATTTCTCAAAGGTTCAGTTCAAGAAGTCTGAAGAAACGGCGAAGAGACTATATATGCATTGTTAGTTTATTCACGAAAAATCAAGCAGACATAAAAAATACCTAACGATTAATACATTAACGTACAGAATTTACAAACTGAGTAATGTGTGAAAAAGAAAACAAAAAAAAAGATAAATGGCTGTCTTGTGTGTACGGAGCACGTTAAGCAGAGCCGGCGATGCTAGCGGAAGAAGTGTTGTTTGCTGAGGCGCTAGGAGCCGGTAAAGTGCGGCGGCTGGTTTGTGCAAACACTCTCCCACCCGACAACCACCTGTTCCTGCCCGCTGTCCCGCCTCTGGATAGCTAACTGCCTTCAGCTCCAAGCTGACTGACTTCAGCTGAACCGCATAGTAGACCGCAGGTGGGAATCGCTATGCAGAATGCGGATAAAGCGGACACCCGTCAGTAGACCTAAAGTCATTCCGAACGTCGCTACCCCTAAATATATTTTAGGGCTAGTGACTTTAGGGCTAGTTACTTTAGGGTTACTGGTAGGTGTGAAGGGAATGAAAGTTTAGAGATATGGAATTAAGGGCTAGTGATTTTAGGTCTAGTGACTTTAGGGCTATGTGTGATGAGAATGAAATTTTTGGGCAAGTGGCTTTAGGGCTACTGCCGCGCGCCCGATGAAAGGCTCATAGAGCTCCTCGTTACGTCGTAAAAATAATGTCGTTGAATGTAGATACAGTCTGTTCACACTTTACTGAGTACATTTAAAAGCCCTGGTTAGGCTTTACTTTTCCTCTCATTTTGTATCCTTCCACTATAACAAGGATTTCCAATCTAGTCCAAAAACCTTGGGCTGCTAGTTATTCAGGAAAAAAGGTGAAAACATATATACGACCTATGGTCTAATGTGAATATCTTTGAATCTGGACCTGAAACGCTAGTTTATTACAAATAATGTAGGTGGAACGATGAGTGTCTGGTTAACGTTTAAAAATAATTTTGTCATGCGAGTTAATAATCCATCTTTTAAATCCAAAGTACTCTACAGCGTCATTGAGATTAAGTCGAAATAAGAGTAGTAAACGTGATTATTTCCATGATAAATTTGATGACAGCGGCAGACATGTGTTGCGGTGTTCACAGATCTTTGTTACGTTACACATTATCCAGACCCTCAATGTTCCACCTTAAAAATGTTCTCCAATATTTGTAACATACTAGTGTTCAACTTCAAACTTGTATACCGTACTTAGGATTCACTTTAGGCCATAAGTCAAATATGTTTTCTCCTTTTTTACTGATTAACCAGCAGCCGAAAAGTATCGGTCTAATTTAGATACAACCTGTATGTAAGTTTAACATTGCCATGTACAGTCTCACTTTAATCGTGCGTCATCCAAGTGGAGACCAATAATTCTCAGGTAAGTAAATGTGTTAATAATATGCAAATTCGTGTTCTTATATGCACAAAAAAACAAATCCTTTCAGTTGCCATAAATTGAAATATTACACTCTGAATACAGTAGGGCTTTGAACAAATGTTATAAATTCGCTGTCAATCTAACTAGGAACCTCTATGCTAGGTTTTAATGTAGTTTACATATAAACATTGATTATTTCAATGGATGGTTATAGAAGTACTTATTTTACTTATTTAATATCATTGGCGAAACAGCTAAAGGGGCAGAGTATATATTGCCCCTCCCGAAATTTAGTAGAAGGCCCCATAACGAAAGTATATGGGCATTAAAACTGTTTTTGTTCGCCGAGATGCATTGATATATTGTGTACAATTTCTAATGGATTGTTTTAATGCATTTATGATACTTTATACACATATTCGCTTCTGGGTTAAAAAGTATTTCCTCTTTTATGCAGCAAAATTAAACTTACAAGACAAAGCAAAAATTTCTTAAGAGGGGCGCCAAAAATTGCGTAAATCTTCCAACGGTGGAGTTTTCGTTTAGCCACTGGACAATGTTGTAGTAGGAATGAAGCTGCATCAGTTAATTCTTCGCGTGTTTAAATTTAGAGTCTGTTCACGACAAAGCAAGCACATTTGAAATCTACTTTCGAAAAAAATAAGCACTGTCTGTTAACTGCATATATGCTATAGTGCACACTAGCATGTAGACCCCTATTTAAGTTGACTGCAAATTAAGTAAAAAGTAGTTATAAATTTTGACGCTTTATTGCGAGTGTACTAATTTAATTTATGGCACATAAAGTTGACGCTCTTTTGCTTTATACACAATGGATAGGGCCACTTGTTTTACATGAAAATATTTCAGGATTGCTTGTACTCCCAAACACTAGAGCTCAGATCCACTTTCGTGGTTGGATGATTTTAAAACTGTGACGCATTGCAGATGTCTGCCCGCGAATAACGGACACTCAGTGTCGGAGTTACCTAATTCTTATTGGGCCAGTCAAGTAACGAACTGTCGCTCGACAAAGACACGTGGTCAATGACCAAAGGAAAACTGCACGTATGGCATAGGACATCGGAGTCTAGCCTTCACGTAAATATTTTCGCGTAAAACAGGTGGGCCTAGCAATAGAGTAAAAATTGGCTTGTTAGTAACGCTTTTGAATTCTTAACAATATCACGTTTACACTTGACTGATGCTTGACTGACGCTTGAAAAAAGAAATTATGGCCAACCAGCAGCGTGTGGTGAATTGTTGCAAGGTAAGCTGTGTTTTGCTCTGTGCTATGCCTAATAGTTTGCTAGTTTACACATCGGTCACTTAAAACATAGTACTGCGGTAGCACGTGTGCAATGGATGCCTCACCGCTCTCTCGTGAGTGGCAGCAATACATTCAGATTCTCCCGGCCCCACTCTGGTTACATGTTCCCGCTGCGTGCGCCAATAATGTACCAGTAAGGTACAGTAAGCTTACCTTGCAGCACTTCACCACACGCCACTGCGGTTATGGCGAAGCGGCTCTTAACAACGAGATCTTGAGAGCCGATGAGAATATGGGAATCATACCGGACGATGCCACTGGTCAACGGGTTTTCTCGGGGATGTCCAGTTTCCCCCGACCTTGCATTCCGGGGCTGCTACATACACACTTAGCTTCATCCTCATCAGCTCCCAAGACCTCGACATTAAGAGTCACCCAAACCTCTGCACTTCACTCACTCGATCATAAATACAGGTCCACGAATTTCGCATATTCTTTCGGTGACAAGTTAGATTTCAAAAACATGTATTCGCGGGCTCCTTTCACTATTTGACTACAGTTGTTTGGACCCGCCTACTGGACGGCTGTTGAGTCAGTACAAATCAAGTCGAATAAAACAACCAAGTCGAATAAAAGAGAAAATTTTCACGGCGGTAGCAACCAATGAATAGACATCTGTGCCCCGAGCATGTAAATAACAGAAAATTCTAAACTAGGGCCCTACCTCAGAACGCAAGATAATTATTGTAATGTATTCTTTCGTTGTTAGCATTTCTTATATTTGGGGCCACCGGTTTTTAGCGAAAAGATTTACATGGAGGTTAGACTTTAATATGCTATATGCACACTTGCAACCTTCCATTGGCTTTTGTCCGCTTGTCTTTGAGTGAAGAGAGTCTGTTACTTAAGTGAGCCAATCAGAATAAAGTTTCTCTGATACTGAACTTCCGTTATTCGCGAGCAGACATAAAATGAGTAACAATTCAAATGATCCAATTAGGAAATTGGTTCTGAACTAAAGTGTTTTGGAACACAACTTGTCCTGAATTATTATCGCGAAAAACAGGTGTCCCTACCGATATTCAACTATTAGGGACGGGAAAATTTCGAGAATTCTTTTAAGGACAAGCTAAACTTCAAACACATGTACATTTATATTAATTTCGCAATTAGACCACCATTTATTGCACACTCCAAAGAGACCTTTGAGCCAATAACAGACCTGCGCCGAATCTCATTCCACCTGGTATAAGGTAAAATAGGCTACGCACTGGAGCAACAGCCAATGGAAAAATAGTTAAGACTCCAAAGTAGACATCGGCCTATAGCGGAGAGCATTCAAGTCGTTTAAAAAGCGAAATTTTCCTGTCCCTCTCAATGATAATATGTGGTATAAAAGAGGTGCAATGTAACAAGTTTCGAAATCCTGGCATTTTGCCACTTTCTTTTGCGACTAGACTGTCAAAACAAACGTCATTAGCACTACGCTATTCACCCTATCAAGCACTCAAAAATAATAGGAGACTTACTCTGACCGAGTTTTTAATTCAACAACAACATAATTATTCAAATGACGTAAAAAAAAATGTATCGAGTCTTTCGGAAAACCAAAAGTAATCGAATATCATCGTCACTATTTCCCTTCGCAATTTTTACATTTCTGCTCGAAACTTGTCAGCAAAAGACAAAAAATCTGTCTGCCTCATTTTCACTCTATGGTTACAGTGGGCCTGCCGCCTCTAGTGTACGGACTGTGTTTACATTGTGAGTGATCTCGTGATTGTGGAACCATCACAAGCATGACGTATAGGTGACCACGACCACAGGAAAATGTAGGCAGTATGATGTTCTGGCATTATTCAATGGCACTGTTAGCACCCATAGCGTACCACAAAATAGTTAGTTGTGTGAAAGATAAACATCTGTTCGCATATCGAGGTACCGTAGGCGCTTTCGCGAAATGAACTGATAGCACTAGTGGAATGATTTAAGGTGATTATCCATTCGTTGTCTAGAAATGGCATTGCTATGCATACAAAAAATTCGTTTCTAGAACATCATTCAGACAAAAAACTGCGAAAACGCAGGTACGACATACTCTAGATATAAAATAACGGTTTTGAAATGCAAAGCAGCAGTATGCTAATCGAAAAAGATTTTAACAAATAGGAGCAGGTCTCTTAACTATCGAATCGAAAAACGGTTAACTATTAACGTGTAAGTATTAATAACCATTAACTTTGCATACGTAATTAAGTTAGTTTGCGAGCACAATAAGTGTGTGTGGATTAGGGAGGTAAGACGGCGCTAGATATCTGCTATTTCATTACGTGATATGGAAATGCCCCTCTTGTTGGCCAAGCAAATTTTACAGGAGAGATAAAAGTCGAAGTCAGGTTCGAGACAATCGATTTTGAGCGGGTGAGAAAATTACATATTCCGTAGGGTATAGGAAAAATATTTTATTAACCGCAAACAGCCTATCTCCATAATCCCGACAATTGACATCGAAAAATTTTAATGCATTTTCCTTAAATCTTTATCTTGTCTCATTAAAATTAAAAAATTGATTTGTCTGTAAACTTTTGAGGCATAAGTATGATTTTGGTGTTAAAATTTTTTTACTTTTGTTGTTTAACTGAATGTATCAACAAGTGGAATTCGAATCATCTCAACAATATGTCACTTTCCCTTTTCACATAACAATTTGTATACGCAACCCGGTACATCTATATTATTATGCTTATTGCAGTTTATCCTGTTCCATACATTTTTCGCGAGCCCCCTACCACAACACCCAAAACGTATAAGTTTAATTCCGAAACACTGAAATGGGTAAAATAATTCTCCCCTAAATATTTTCATTGGCTACTGCTGGCTCACCGCTACCAGATTACAGCCAGGCAGCGGGAACTGCACTGAGATATTTTCACGTCAAAATATAACGTTCCTTGTTGCAAAACTTGAAAAGAGGAATTAGTATCTTAGTTAATGGAACTATTTTATTTTTCAATGCGTATATAAACATAGATGCTTAAGTTCAAGATTAAATAACTCCAAAACATCGCTATCGCAGTGACTTATAAGCTAGTGTAAACAATTCTTCTACATGCTCGAACGTCATCTATAGTCTATTCGCGATTTCTTTACTTTTTGAATCAAACCTTATAAAAAAACCCCACATGAATGGCGTCATTGGGTCATTCCTAAATATGTCATGTATCATTATAGTTTTTTACTTTTGTTAACATAAAATAATCTTATTTTTGGTTAAATTGAACCTTTACTTATATTTTACCTATCAATTTTAATCGTTATTTTATTTTTAATATGAATTAAAACAGGTAGAAAATATGTGTGTTTGTAATGCCTAGCAAGAAATAGTTCTTATCTAAAATATTATTAACGTTATTGCTCTCAAATGGGATGCGCTACCCTTTCGTGTAATTTCCTAGACTCAGCTAAACTTCGTTTTCATAAGGCGGAGAAATGTCATGAATGTAGAACTTGAGCAAGGCTTCAGAAGAGTTGGAAGTAATCGTGAACGGACTATATCAGTTCATTTGCTGCTGCGTCAAGGAGAAGCCAGTTTCATCCCTAGACCAGACCGTAGGGAACACGGACTTTATTTGCGCAATTATCCAATGACAGAACTAAAAGAAACGTAACGTATACCTGTGTTAGAAGTCTTATCTCTCACTAAAAAAACAATTAAATTTACCTGGTTTCAGAGAAGTTTTTCCCTCCGTATCTGTTTATTCAACGAATGAGTGTTTTACCTTGTCACCGCGATTTCATACACTTAGCTACTTTACTTACAAGTTTGTCACAAGATACAGAAAAATTTTCCAACGTTCTTGACAAAATAAATTGAATAACATCTAAATAGAGCATTTTATTCTTACGTTTACTGTTGGTGAACCATACTTAATTTATCACATAAACAAGTAAACCGCCACAAAACTAGGAACAGTCAATAACGGTCGAAGGAATCAGTCCATTTCAAGACTGAAAGTAGTCGGGCAATACGAAGGACCGTGGAGTCTTAAGTTATAGGCCATCCCGAAGAAAGGTTTTCCTTGTCCGGCCATTACAGAAACACGACAACATTCTGTTGAAAAATCGTTTACCCCCAAGTAATCAATCACCGGGCTGGCACACAGCGGTGTCGCTGAGGGTGGGTGGTGACTGCTGGCCAAAAGAGAAAGTGGCGTCCTCGGAAGGATTGTCGGCAGTTTACTGGCCGAGACGGGACTCCATCACTGCAGAGGACGAGAGAGAGAGAGAGAGAGAGAGAGAGGGAGAGAGAGGGAGCTCGCAAGGAGACAGGTCCATCTGAGCGCAGCCTCCCTCAAAATCCCCCTCTACATGTCGCGCACGTACTCCCTCCCTCGCCAGTGCCGATCTAACTCCCGCCCCGATATAATGCAGTTGTCTGCTCCATCTCATTGTCTGTCACTCTGCTGGTCATCCTCCACCCTTCTACTGTTCCCGACATCTTCTCCACCCTTAGCTAGCCACTCTCGTCGTCCCGAAATTGTATCCTACTCACGTACGCAGCTCCAGCATGTGCCGGCACATGCACGGCATGGCAGACTACTTTCTGCATGTAACTGTTCGATGCAGGAAATAATTCGCTACTGTGTTATTTCGTTGGCTACTGCCTTAGTGAAATCCTTACTAATATTATAAATGCGAAAGTGTGTTTGTTTGTTCTTATTTCACGTCGCAACGGAGCAACGGATCGACGTGATTTTGTGCACAGAGATAGTTGGAGGGCCGGGAAGTGACGTAGTCTACTTTTTTATCCCGAAAAAATATCTCATTCCCCAAGGAAAATGTTTTTAGTAAAAATAGCGCTCGGGGTACAATACTGAGTCAATGTAAGTTGTTAGCGTGGGACGAAAGCACAATGTCAAACAAAAAAAGCGATAGAGGCTCCAAACAGATCTCTACATGATATACGAAACAATACAGACATTATGGGAGAAATGGTTGTGAAATGGCTGGTGACTTTCGCCAAAACTCTACCGGTTATTCAGAGGGGCACACCTGTAGATGAAATCAAAACCTGTCTCAAGTCGTCAAAGCTTATGGGCACATGTCAAGAAATTCAGCTTGACGACAAATATGAGAGAGCATTTCTACAATGACGTTGATACAGGACATTATGCTGATACACTATTAAAAATTGGAGATGGGTGGTTAGAAACAGATGCCGAGGGCTGTGAGTCACTAATGGGGGATTTTAGTATTTTGGTGCAGTGTGATACGGAACTGATTGCTACCGTTTGCCCAGATCTACAAAGAAATATAAATGACGACCAGTGGCTATGTAAAAGAGCGATTCTAGTACCAAAAAAGACATCGTTAGCGCTCTTCTCTGTGTTTATGATCAGTGTCTGTCTACTAACAAATACCGTTATTTCTCCCTATAAGTTTGTTACTATAACCACACAAGCGAAGCCGCGGGTAAAAGCTAGTGTGTGTATGTGTGTGTATATATATATATATATATATACATATAAAACTTACTTTTACTGTTAATTGCCTTCGTATATTCTAAAACGCTAGGGATTCATTGTATGTACAAGCAATAGCACACCAACAAACTCTAGTGTAGCATTCGTTTGTAAACACTTTTGCTTCCTACTACGTTTTTGATTCGGTGAAACATTTTTGGCGGTAATTAACTATGTTTAGACGCATCTTCACAGATGTTCTTTATTTGTGTAGATTAATCAGAATTAAATTAATCTAATGGGAGGAACAGCCTCACGCACAAAGAAAATAAATAATAGCAAAATTAAAATAAACAATCAGACGTGTCTAAAGAGCATTAAAAAATAAGCAGTCAACATTTATACAGTAAATTATTAATTACAACTACACGATTGTAATTTGAGAAGAATATTTTTGACTTATAAATAAATGCTAGTTGGACGCCTCAGACAAGTCAATTACAAACTAAATTTTTGTTCGTTAGTAATAGCATACGCTATAATAACACCATATCCTGATCTTTTTTTTTTTTTGCTTGTTTAGCTGTATATCATAGTATAAAAATAAGTTGTTTTTTCGGAAAATTCTAGATTTTCCGTGATTAATCTGCAATATTACGACAAATTTATATTATAATATAATTTTGTAATTAGTCGAGAAGTCGAGTTCAGTTTTTTCGGCGGTCTGCGCAAGAAGCATTTTACTTACACATCGATGACTCACTTCAGGTGATGCAGCAAATGCATTTTATTGTCAGACAAGTACTTATACGTTCCCAACCCTAGCTTTAAAACAATTACAAAAATATATTTCATATGCTTGGCTGTGATAGCAGTATCCAATAATCATAGGATTATTCGCAGTAAGTAAACTCACATATTTTCCCTCTTTTCTTTCACTGCACAGCACTGGCCATAAAGTTTATTACTTTTAGGAATGAAAAGTCTCGCCGTGTTCAGTGCCTTCTGAGTTAGACTTTAAAAATATCTGTAAACTTGAACTTCAGCTGTTTGTTCATCCGCTGCTGTATTGGTGAGTAACCAATTTCCCCTGATATCACGGGATTCAGTTTACGTTTTCTGGCGGGTCTGCTACCTACTTAAAGTCCAATAAACTCTCTAATAAATTGAAATCCCAAAATGAAAGTTATTGAAACGTGCACGTTGTTCATTTCTAACTTTCCCTCAAAGGAAATCCACAATTTTCACGGGTATTTTTGATTATAAACGTTGCTTAATATATGGAACTATCTGTGGAAATATAACAAATTGTACAAGGTTCAGTCCGAAAATAAGTTTGTTACCTCCCAGTAAATAATGTATAATTTAAAAAACTTTATTTGAATACTTACATAGAAAAACTAACTTTCTGCTTAGTGTCAATATTTTTGTTGCAACTTGTTTAAAACTGTGAGTTCAGAAAACTAACTATAAAATATCCCACTTTGCTGCTCGTCGTAGATATGCGTGTTTCTCCATGATAGCTGAGCACCGAACCATTAGGATATTCAAGCATTTCTCAGCGTTAACAGTAGTTATTTGGCGGTGATTCTCTGTCGCTCTTTCAACTTTTTAACATAAAAAAAGAAACTTAAAATCACTCGGGAAAACTACTTTTGGACTGGCCCTCTCACGTTCTGTAATACAATAGTACTACAGTTCAGTAAGGTTTTTTACAATTTTTTTTTTAAATATGTAACTAAAATTTAATAGATTTGGAAATCAACACGTAACTTTAATTTAGAATTTCATTTTTTGTTAATGATATTCATTTGTGTTCAGTTAAATTTCGTTTTCGGTTAATTTAAGGTTATGTCAACATTCAATTTCTAGTGTTTAGCTAGATTTTTTTGTATGTTTATTGATTTGGTTGCCAAGGCAACGTGTTTTGCATTTACTCTGTAGGACTGCTTGGTACAATAAGTCAGTTTTATTTTATCTTTGGAGGTTAATTTAGGCCTAGTTTTATCTCTCGCTATGGCAAGGTCTATGATCTTTCTCGTGATGCGTAAACGACGACGTATCATGTATAAGACGTTTTTAGAGTCTTTTTTGGTCGGACCATTATAAGGAGTAGAAGCGTATAGAGAAAGCTCCAGTTTCGGAGGGTGTCAATACGGCATAAATTGTAGCTTTATTCAGTCCGACGAACCAAAAGCAACACGAACACATATGTTGATTTATTATTTTGAACAATTTTATTAATATTAAAGTCTTTAGAACCTAAAACACACATCGTCCAATGTCTGAAATATTTTACAATTAATTATCGATGCAAACATTTTAGGCGTGCAAACCCACCAAATCGTACTTTACTATTCAATACAATTGCAGTTTCTTCTCTCTGTTTCTTTAGCTAGACTGCATACGTTTCATCTTTTAGCAACTTACTGGCTTGAATATTAACCACGTCGCTATTTTTAATGAAACTCGTGAGCTGTTCAGTTTGGTCATTTAACGAGGAGTACGCACACTAAAAATTAGTAAAAGGTACTAACAGTTTCAGATAAGTGAAACATAGCTGCTATCGAAAGAACTCTATGTTTGTCCACTTATATCAAAGACAGGATTTGGTATATGTGACGTTAGTTTCCTTGAAAAGAAAGCATTTTTGCTGATATTAGTTTTCGTATTACTTCGTATGAAATGTTATACACCGCTGTAATTTTAATCCTATTTATTTACTACAATCGCCATTTTGTCGTTTTTTTTTTCTTTAAATGTCGAAGGTTTTTCTAAGATTAACTTGAATATTACACATTTATGAATGGTTTTCACTGTGCTCTATTCTGTTTATTTATTCATTTTTTTCATTTTTGTCAGATATCTTAATGTTTGTTGTCGATGTTCTAATGACTGCTAGTATCCCCGTTGCTTCCTTTGTTATTCTTTGCACTCTTGTTCTGGAGCTCTTATTTATTTGTGGTATCATATTTATGTACATTCTTTGACCTACGTTTGGAAATGGGCGCAACACATGTAAACTTTTAACGTATTTCTTCTATGATATTTTAAAATTACTAAGTCAGCTGAGGGAGTGAGTGAGCGAAGAGATTTGGGCGGCTCTTAACAACGAGGTCTTGAGAGCCAAAGTCAGCTGAGAGTTTGTATGAATGCGTGGCCAGGCCTTAATTAGACGGTCTGCTTGAACGCGCCATCTCACATAGAAATGCAATCAGACCAGCGGGCAGTAAATACTGGGACGCCATTGCCCAATCCTGCTGGCTGAAACTGCAAGAATTCCCTCCACGGATTTTAGAACCAGGGCATTACTGCGTGAGGCACAGGTACAATATAGGCCAACAGAACACCTTCAACTGGTTATTTTCTCAACACGATGTCCGCCAAGCAAGCTGGAATAAGGAGCCGCCAAGTATACTGATATGTCGACCGCCGTAACTGCAAATCCATATCAGCTTCTGGCTTAGAACTAAGGTGGGACTATTTTTGGCTCAATATTACTGAGGTAACAATAATATAAAAGAAATGATCCCCTCCTAACGAAATAACACTGAGTGTAACAGTTGTCTGGCATTTAAACATACTTTCAATTATTAATAATACTCTTTTCTCCATTACCCTCTAATTTTTTGAGAACTCATAGAATAGCTAATGACCCGGAAACTTCAAGGATTTATTTAATGACAAGTTAGGTTTTAACCACCTTTACATTCGCGATTCTTTTTCTATTGGATCACCGCTTGTTAGACACACGCCCCCGACGACATCGAGCCACTAACAAACCTACAAGGAAAAAAAATGAGCGAATCCCGTGCTACCTGGTCTGGGGTTAAACTGGAGCACCAACCCATGAACTACAAACTGTTGAACGAGTACACAAAGGATTATTGATTCTTATTTGTTGCAGAATGAATGCGGGAAGTTTCTGCGCCTCTAACAATAGGTCGCCCCTAAAATTAGAGTGTGGTTGAAAGTGACAATCACTTCTGAAATCATCAATTGCTAACACTGGTGGAGGCACCAGGTAGTACACCCCGTGTGTATGTTGTTACGTGGCTGTCTGTAGTTTCTATCACTTTGGAACCCACAGCCTGTTTCCGGTCATGCAGCTGTTTCCCTCGTGTCCCTGGGCCAGCCTAGCGCTGGTGTGCGCCTCTATCAGACACAGCGCGTCCTCCCCCACCAACCCCTTTTCAAAGGCACTTCATTTGTTTCGCAGCTTCCCGTTGTTGCCCAGAGGCCAGCGCCCTCATTAGGCTCCCACTGGCAGTTGATCAATCGCACGGCTCTTCAATTGCACCCCGAATGAGGGTGGGTATAGGGCCAACCCCTGGGTACAGAGGGTGGAGGAGGAGGAAGTGGCAACGGCCCTTTGGGCATCACTATTACCATTGAGTATAGATGTACCTACAGTGGACTTATCCTGGTTAATTTTTTTGACCATCCCAGCAGGTAAGAATCTGTAGTTCTTGGTATGAACACGACGTAGCGCTAGTAAATTTTCGTGGCGGCTGCATGGGGAAGTCGGCAGCATTGCCACTATGACATCTACCGTCTCTCTCACTCAGACGCTATCTCTGTCGTTCCCAGACCAAACTCCAGCAACAGTAGAATGTCTTCTGAATGTCCCACGAAGCTGGGACAGACAAGATGGCGGACACCCGACTAATTACCTCAAGCCGTATATATGTCCGTTTACGAAAAGATTACGGGTTCTGTAAAACGTACGTATGTACAAAATAAAACTTTTTGTACGCGTAAGAAAGGGGAAACGTTGCAAAGAACTCACACGTTCATAATAAAACAATAAACACAATGTTATAAGATACGCTATAACTGTGGAGTTAGGAATATATATATATTATCACACGGTCCACATGCAGGCTGTCTTAGTTTTTCAGTGGGTTAGAGCGTGGGTCTGTGCCACAAAATATTAGGCTATAGAGTTAAAATCACCGTCGTGAAATGAAATATTTTATGTTATTCATTATTGCTGTTTATAACTTATGTTATTGTTAGAAAACGTTTATTTCCATAATCACTTTGTCTAAAAGCAATAAAATATAATTAACAGCGCAGTTCGATCGACTAGTTGTGGTTGTATGTTAATCAAATCGATTGATTTCTAAACAGATAATTTGAGCTGTGTAGCGTAATGTGAATCGGCACACACAAAACCTTAAGTTTAATATTGTGATAGTTTTGCCTTCGTTTAACCTTCTAACCATAAAAGATTGTTAAATTACGGAATGTACAATATTTATTATTATTCACATTAATGATACACGTGTAAATACAATGTCGTAGCCCTGGGGGAGTGAGGGTTATATCGGGGCATATTATCCCACCCGCCGAAATGAAAATAAGCATTAAAAAATAAAATTGGAGAACAAAATGACAACTTTTATTTTATTTCAATAAAATAAATAGTAGATACCCATTGAACACGAAGGATTTTTATAGCAAAGTGTGGTTCCATATCTATATATTAACCCTTTGATAATAAAATTATTTTAACTATTAAATTGTAATATTACAACTTTTGTATTTTGTCCAAAAATAAAAATATGAAAACTCTCCCCCCCCCCTCCAACACTCAAATAAATTTATATTCCTAGCTACGCCTCTGTTTAAATAATTTGCTATTGTTTTAATGAGTGGCTTAAATGTCGGTCGTACATATATGTGAATACAGTACCTTATTTTCCATACATAAGCAGTGCCGTTACTCATATCATGTTCCATACATAAACAGAACTTATAGAGAGAAACCTTAATAAATGCGGACTTCAGGTAAAAGAATCAATCTTAATACTTTAGGATGCACCAAAAAGTCCCTACATATAGCTTTTGGTTGCATTTGTACGTTTACCCCCGTGCGAGTTGTTTTGCCTGCCATTTACAATTTCCTGTTAGCACTTTAGGTAACATGTGGGTACAAACTGATTCGTTGTTTCTTCTTTTCTGCCATAGAAACGTTTATACCTTCTGTTGTGCACATTGTTATAACAGAAGGTAACCGAAATTGGGTATTGTGTGGTGCCGTCTTAAACGACTATCGCCTCTCGCAGAATTTAGGCGCCGGGAACTTCATAAAACCCCTTCTAAATATCGGAAGACATACTATTTTGGAAATATGATACACTACATATGGCTAGTTTCTTACGTACATATTGAAAATAACATTGTTAAGATGTAGGGGAATACCAGTAAACAGGAGATAAAATACCCACAATGTACAAATCGAAACTAAATTTGCTGTATGAATTAAGTATTAACACTCCTCGTTATGAAGATGATCCAACACGTTAAAAAATATATTTCGATCGTATCTTATAATCGTGCAAACGAAAAAAAGTATTCTTTAATTCAACAAAACATGGGGTAAAGAGAACATAACTACTTTAAGGAAAAGTAAATTATAATTTTATAAATATGCCACAAAGTTGACACACAAGGATGCTATAGAGTCACAAATAATTGAAATTGTTACATATTGTTGGTAAATTGTTACCATTATCCCTTTGTAGGCTAGGAAACAACAAACATTCTAGAATAGTTTAAATATTTTGACACAGTAAAGATATTTACAAATAATTTCTGTTCTTATTGGTAACAACTGTACACTATGAACGCGTAAAATATTTGATGTGACTGCGTTTAAACACACCTGCGCACTTAAATTTAACGTGAACTGCGAAGTCTGAAGTAAAGCTCGGCTTTCAATAGAAAATGTAAGCGTTAAATTATTTGTTTAGACGTGTGCAGAAGAAACGACAGTGTGTTACCTCGTGTATTGGTTTCCAATGGAACGTAGCAGGTCGTGTGCATTGATGGGATTTCCTTAAGCATTGAAAGAAATAGTTATATTTTATATCGTAATTGAAACTTGTGAGGCAACGACCATTAATATCCCAGCAGACGATTTTGTTGGCGATAAACGGTTATTTACAGCAATCTAAGGATTAACAATGTTAAAACGTCGTGTGTGTGTGCACATGTTAACGATTATATTTGTTTACAAAAATAAGTTTGTCTGATAGAAAATTTGGGCTTTAAAGTATGATATGGTTGTAAAATACAAAGTCAGATTAGGAACAAAAGTAAACATAACAGGCTTGCCGCCAGTTTCTATTGGCTAGAATTAAGAAAGTTAACATTATTTAAAACGGCAAATACAATATAAGTGTTTCCGCATAACAGACAAGCGCTTACTGCATAAATTTAATGCATACTTTTTTATTGTAAACTTAGCTTAACTATTAGTGATTGGCACCGAGTCATTGCATTCAAATGGTGTTTAGTGTAGAAATTTTTATATTTATAATGTAGTCTGAAGTAGAATATTGCGATTCTCTTTGTAATGTCTAGTTTTCATGCGTTTGTTAGTGTTAACATTAATGATAATATCTTCATTGTCAACGTTTTTCGCACTGTTATGAGTTCGAGTTTTCAGTGTATTATAAATATAGTTGCTGTGTTACACTTGTGTAACTGTAAACACACATAGCTACCAGTTTTTCAGATGTATATCGCTAATGCACAACATTATTTTTAACATGGATCTTACAGAGACGACAATTGTATTGTTGCTTTTAAAACAAACATATGTTAGAGTTGAGCCTTAAACGCGATCATCACTGTCATTTTCACCCAGCATGCATATGGGTTTCTGCTTAATGAGAAGCACACTCATACAGCGTTCGCATTCGTCCAAGTACGTAAATGTTGTACATGTCTCGGGAAATGACATACGCACGTACGTCTCGCACCCTTACAGCCCATATGCTACTATTTTTGGAAGGCGATTTATATGCAGTTTATAATTGTTATTCCTGATATTTATTTTCCTAAAGAGTGGTATGAAGGAATTAACTTTCGAAAAATTCCACTGACGAAAGTTCTTTAGGCTTTAATGATCTAGAAGAGCCGGGATAAAAATAACCATTTATTTGTGATTTTTTATAAACATGGCGTTGCAATCAGTTTATTGTTAATATGCAGGGCAGTGAGAACACTGCCAATTTCTTACAAGACAATGCATGGCTGAGTGTAAAAGTTATATCAAAATTCTAAAAATTGTTTTTATTCATACCATTATTAGAGCTAAAATAAAATTTACCTCTAGTTTTTACCAGTGTTTACTGCTTCAAATACTTATCCATTCCTTTCTTGAAAACACGTCTATGATTGAAAAATAGCAACACTCTCATTTTCATGCGCTGTTCAGTTACAGTTCCTAATGGGTTGATAATTTTAAATCTATGTACCAACGTATCAGCACAGATTCAGTATTTGTTTGCAGTCAAAATGCTTGTTCAGAATCTTATCAGCTGGTTAGTTGCTGTAACAGATGCAAATAAGTATGACTGTCGGAATGTATAAAGTATCGAGCGGAGTGGAGAATGCTTATATACATAAGTGCATTCCTTGTTTCGGACACAGCCGTAATGGCATTTGAATCGACAAATACAACGTACCGATTATTTGTTACGAACAGTCACCCTTGTAATAGATCACAACCCCAAACTCTAAATACTGAGTCACATTGTAGACCTTCTTGTGTCTAACATATATTTCTAGACTAGTGAAAAATCATTTTTGTCAATCTCCTTTCACATAAGAACGGAATGTATACTACTGTGATTTATGACGTAATTTATGATTAATATCAAATTTGTAATTGTAAGTGCTAATAGAACTTGTAATTTACCATGAATACCTTAACTATAATAAATTAAAAAATTAGAATAAAAAACAATGACCATTATATATTTATGATAATTCATTTTCGCAGAGGTAAATAAAACCAAATAGTAGTTGATATCGCTGCAAATTTGAGCAAATATGGCATTCTACGGCAGAAACGAAACACCTGCCGTGGTCGCCACTATTAAATCATGAGTTGGGTATTAACAGCTGCAACAAAAGCTGATAACTCGCGTGTGACACACTCACCTTTAGCAGAACGTGAACGAACACGTGGGTGAGCCGAGGCCAGGCTGATGACCTACTTTTTCCAGCTGCTTAACTGGCAATACCGCTTGGATGGCAAGGTATTTTGACTGCCGCGTCGCCTGCTGCCTGTTAACTCCTATTCGAGAACACTAGCGCTCCTCTGAATCATTCCAAGAACTAATAAAAAAAATGGTTAGACTTTTCCCTATCCCGTGGCTGATCTAGTGTATATCTTTACTCAATGCTCATACTAGCGGCCAGGCGTGAGCTATCACGTTCTCGCAGGTACAGTGCCGTCGCGCGAACTACTGCAGTTGAGGGTGACATCGAACTACCTCGGGAGCCATGGTAGTGTAATGGTCAGACCACTCTCCTCCCATCTATGCGAACGGGTTCGGTTCTCGGCGTGGTCGTTCCCGGATTTTCGCATGTGGGAATCGTGCCGGACGATGCCGTTGGTCAACGGGTTTTCTTGGGGATCTCCTTTTCCCTTGCCTAATATTCCGGCGCTGCTCTATACTCACCTCGCTTCACACTCATTGACTCTCAAAATCTCGATGTTAAGAGGCGCCTAAATCTATTAACTCGCAAACTCTTAAGTGCCTTTCATTATGCAACATGTCTTCGATAGTGGACATGGGATTTGAACTGGTAACCTTGTGACCAATTTTTAAATTTGAAGAAATTCTTTACAACCACACTGCAGTGTAAGTGTAGGCCTACTTACTGATTATGCAATTTATCCTGTCCTGTATACAGGACCTTTCTAGTACTGTACAAGTATATTGACCCTTTTATTCCCTCATTAATTTATTGTTTCGGGTGTCGCAAATAATAAAGTTTTTGACGCGTGCTGCAATTTAGATAGCAGAGAACTTGTTTCGTTATCACAACCAATAAGCTGTAGGCTTTTTGTTCGGTAACCACTGGTATGAACCAGACAATACGTATAGCAGTTACACGGAGTGCGAAACAGTTACTCACGGTGAAGATCATTGGGCACGGAGCCTTGCAGTGTGCAGTACTGGTCAAATTTAACTTTCCTGTGCAACATGTACACAATTCTCTACATTGGAAACGTAAAGAATGGACTGGTGGTAGAAAGTTGCAATAGCAGGTGCACACTCAAATCGAAACAGTTAAAACTGCTCCAAAACAACAAATTTGACAGCAGAACTGGTGAAACTACACCACTTGAATCAGGAATATTCTACTTCTTATTGAATTTCACTGGTCTAGCAGTAAAACCTCAGTACATTCCACTGATTCACCATTACATAAAAGTTTACTATATAAATATTCAGTAAAATAATTCTACTGCTTTAAATAACTCATTTATATTTAGAGTGTACAAAGTTACATCAAATGGCTGTAAGTTCCCTTTGGTTTCGCGATTAATTGAGGACAATAATGTTTTTTTCTGATATGCTGTATCATGCCGTATAGTATTTAATTCGGGCTAGAATATGCAGTGAGTGGTTTCACTGTGTTTGGGAGTAACAAGCACATGTAAAAAGAGACTGGAAAATTAATTACATCAGTGATTTGGATGATTTGATCTTGCAATCCTCTTCTCACTTGAGTCGCTGGCATTTGTTCTCTTATTACTGCAGCAGTGAGAAGCGAGTTTTACTATTAATTATACTGTATTTGGCGTAACTTTTCATTTGTTGCAAGTTTATCGCTATTCCATAATTCTCCGTAGCCCGTGTTTTAAAACCCTCTGTCCAGAGTAAAACGTTAAGGCAACGCAAAAACAACCGTGTTTGATATCTCACTCGTCATCAAAATTCAGCAAGTTTTGCCAACTCTTTCGGTAAAGGCTGTTCACGGTAAAGTGAGCACTTTTTAAATCAACCTTTGAAAAATGTCACTGCCCCTACCTTGTATATATTTTAACATGCATACTGGCTGGCATGCACCGAGTAAAGTTGGTAACAACGGAAGGTAAGTATTGCCTTGTTTAAACGTTAAACTAAAAGTGTTTGGTTAACATTTGTGTATACTTGCAATGGTTTATTTTACTTTCTGCATTTGAATGCATGTAAATGTGTAAGAATTAGTAAATTTATTAACTATTTATTTTCGTAATATTTTCACAGTTTCACTTGAGCGACGCATGAATTAAGTGATGAGGCCCAATGGCAATGTTAATTTTGCATATGGAGGAAAAATACATAATGCGCATACAACTAGATCTTAATTAAGCAGGACTTGGAAAGTGCCCTGTTTACCGCGAAAAGCCTGTAAGATGCTAGACATGAAAAACATATACTCTCGTTCTCTAGACATGATTGGGCGGAAATTGTTTGGACATAAATCTGACGACTCCTTAGTCAGTAATAAACAGGAACAAGCGGCGTGGTCGTTTCACGTGCAGCCATATCAAATAAAACAAGGTTGCCTCTCACCATGGTAGCCGCCAATAAAAAAACAGTTCTGGTCCGGACCATAGAGTAAAGATGAGGTAGATCGATCTCGCTGGCTGCGTACAACCAATCTCCGTGTCCCAATATTGAACTGCTTTTCTACCAACACGTCTAGCGAAAACGGCATGGTTTGGATTATAGGTTGGAAAACGTGATTTGTAAACAAATGCTTTAATATGTATGTATACTTCTTCTAACCAATTTGTAATGCAATTTGATTAAACTCAAATTTGTAAAAGTATTGGGTACATGCATAGAATACAAATAAGCGGCCTACTTCATCTTTAGTCTAAGGTCCGGGCATGTAAACTGTGAAGTCTAAGACTACTGCCACATGATGTAGCGAAATTTACGTAACTCTACTTATCATATAAACTGAGAAATTTTCGCTGTTCATATTAAAACGTTATTAAAAAATTTTTATCCCCACACGCCCTAAGCCTGCAGGCTTGGGCAACAGCGTCCCAGAATTTGCTGCCCACTGGCCTGATTGCATTTCTATGTGAGATGGCGCGTTCAGACAGGCCACCGAATTAAGTCCTGCCGCACCATCGCAATATTTCTCAGCTGACTTAGTAATTTTAACTTGTGAAATGATATGCACGGACTATTATTGGAAAATAAGTGGAACTCTCTAAGAACCGTTGCCTTGTAGCAATTCAATTTACCGGAAGTAAGTGGACCCCTTGTTCTTGAATTTTAATAACAATAGTATAGACGGATTACGTTGAAAGTTTACATGTGTTTTGTCCATTTCCAAACGTTGATCAGAAAAATTTAAGTAAGTGCGAACGACATCACGAAGAAATAATAGAATTGGAACAAGAGTAAAAAAAACTAGGAAACAGTGGGTATCGTAGCAGACATGTCATATTTTTTTCTCTCTTTGAGTTCAGTCATGTTTGGTTATTTCAAATTATTTAGAGATCCTTGGACTACATGGATATAGTAAAAGGAGACTGTTTGCGAGGTTTATGAAATATAAAAAAATTGTCAATATCATTTTTTCTCGTTTTTTCATTTGGTGTATATTTCATTAACCACTAGAAAGTCATAAAGGGAATATTAAAAAAACTTTTTAACCGTTATTATGTATTAAAAAAGAGACGCGGTAACTAAGCTGCCGGGATACGTTATTAACACTTTTTTAATTACTGGTTTTTACCGTCCCCACTTTTTGCCGGCATCAGACAAACATTTCATCTATAAATCGTCTCATGAATCCAAAACTCACCCAGGATCCGAACCCGTAAACTTATATTTGGAGGTATCTTAGGGATCTTCGCTTTGGCGGCAGAGTGACTACGAAATTCCCTTTTGCCAAAAAAAATACTTTCTGCTATGGCATTTTTAAGCCTGCACACAACATTTTAACATCGCAGTTAAGAATAATTTGCATTTGTATTTTACAACGTTACATCCTCAAAGAGGCTGTATATTAGAATAAGAGGAATCAAGAAGGAAACAAGAAGACAAAGTACAGAAACGAATAGCTACGATGAAGTTGACACATAAGCATGGGCGTTTATAGGGCCAATGAAATTCAAAATAAATAAAACGTAGTCTAGTACGTCCTGGTAGTCACAAAGTTCTACACCAGGCGAACAGACGAATAAAAATTATAGCAAGGACAGCAGTCACTAATCGAAAACAATTTTATGAAACAGAGAGACGTAATTGTATAAGGCATTTAGGGGACCCTCTTGCCTGATGACAGAACTGCACTGCCGCATGTATGAAATACAGAACTGAACGTGTCGCGACGACGCCTGGTTACTAGAAAAAAAGAACATATCCATGCTTCCATTCGGGGCTTGGATTCCATGTGCGATATTCCAGCGGGATAACCCGGACCGCATACGACGCGGGTCGCCCAGGACTGCCTCCGCCAATCGAGCACGCTTGTGTCTGGTCGAAACGCCAGCTGCCACCATGCTGCGGTATCCAGGATTTGGAACACAGTGCCCGACAGTCGTGGGCCCGTCTGCCTTAAGACAACGTCCGGCGTCTGCTGGACTCCACGCTAGACCGTGTTGCAGTGCAGCAGCTTGTATCTCGGCGCGAGATGGTGCGACGCACTATTGTAGATGACAGGACGGCCTACCGTCCGTATATAATTGTCCTGCTACTATGTGTTTTATTGATCATCTGTTTAATTACTTTTATACAGTTTCAGTACCATCCGATGCATCCTTCTGTGTGCGCTATTTTATATGTCCGGCGGTGTACATTCTATGTTAATGTTTCGGCATTTTTGTTGATTCTCGTTGTTTCTTGCGCTATTTAATTAATGCCGACGTTAGTAACATCTTTCCTGTCTGTCTCCTTTGGTTCGGTCATTTTCAACGTATTGCTGACCCTGTACATATTCTGTTTATTGCCCCATGCCCGCGCTTAGTGCGAAGAAGTTACGGTAAGTTGCTGCGTTTTCAGGAGAAAATACGGTTTTCTCGCACTTTGTAATGGCGTGTTACTGATTGTAGCCTGTTTGGGAGATTTCTTCACGATGTCACTGTGCCTTTGGACGCCTTCTTGTTTTAGATGGGAACGTGATTTCACAGTTTACTCAAAATATGTTAAATTTGGAAGGGTACTTGTCACTACCCATATTCAACGTCACTAGTATTTGCTCGTATCATGAACATTTTGGAGCTTGATTCAATCTGTGGTGTTGCCGAGTTTGACTGTTTGTTTATCCAGGTTCCTGGAATTTAAAAGTGGGGTAGTGAGGAGAAATTATATCGTTTGGTAATTCAGATGTTATCTAATAAAACCTATAAATAAAATTGAATTTATAGCATTACAGAACGGTTTTTAGTTATTTACAGTTGAAGGATTAAAACCTTTATCTTGTCACAAGGAATCCAGATGTGATCATGTTGAAATGAAGCCACCTCCGTCAAACACATAGATTCACTAAAGTCAGAGTCACACATTGTCTGGCAAACCAAACGCAGAACACCAATCCTGCAAGAAAATCAGCTGGTGACCACTACTGCATCCGCTATAAATGATACGGATACAAAACTATTTCATGAAGCAATATTAAAACCTTGTTACTGTTACCTTGTGCTGACACTAGATTTCTCTTCGACTGCATGAAGAATATCTTTCTCCACAACTCTATTCCTTATATTTTTTGGCCAATCCAGTTGCAAGTTATAGGCCTGATCTTTTCATATTCTTTATGTCTACAATGAATAAAACGGGTTGGTGCAACAGTGAAGTACACGTGTTTAAATGATACAAGATAAGTAAAAAAATATTTTGTAAAAAATAATTTATAGAATAAAAGGGAAGTTTGTATGGTTTGTTTTCTATGCAATTCTGCACCGTTTGAAGGACCTGGTTCAACTTGG